>CM053269.1:91096739-91243078 GCA_028583415.1 Protea cynaroides
TGATCTTAGAATAAACCCCATTGAAGAACAGAAGAATTGACCTAGGAAGAATTCGAATTTCATGTAGACTGTGACAAAAAATTTTAAGGTCGCAGCTTCGGTCGACCATAGCATGACCAGTATGACCAGCGGATTGACCATAGGCATTCGGAAAGATTTCAAAAATCATATGGTCGCAACTACGGTCGTACCATATGCGACCGTAGGGTATCGACCGTAGACAGTAAGTTCGATATAGCATGAGACCATAGGACCAATCAGGCATCTATCAGTGTTCTATTTCAATTTCCACCTACTGTAACATGTCACATATGAACCCTAACTTAAATTCATATAACTTTTAGGTTGTTAAATTAATTCAAAGAGAATTTCAAAGCTTCGAAGGACATCAAGTATTGCTAATAGGTGAGGGAACAAGACCTAAACTAATTGGTTAATAACAAACTATTTATTTTTATTGAGTCTAATGCCATGATTGATTCTATGCTTGTATGCTTGTAACGTGCATCTCACATGTCATCCAATATTTCTACTATTATTGTTCATGCATATTTAATTTTGTTTATTTATAACATGATAAGATGATGATGCTAGGAATAGGCATGTGAATGTATGTGTGTGGTTGGTGTGTTGGATATGAGTCGAGCATCAGGGGGAGGACGTGGCATGGTGGTCTTCGACCTCATCACCAGACTCTAGCTCTATCTCTACTCAAGTCTTGCCCACTGACATCATCGTATTGCCATTACCTTAGCAGAACTATTACGTCGTAGGGCATCAGGGGAGGTGGTCTCAGATCTTGTGGTCTCTAACTCTGTCGGGGGACCTTAGCTCTATCTCTATGGACGTATTGAGGGATGTTGGGGAGAGGCCTTGGATACGCTGTTTGGCATTAGGATTGGTTAGTTGCGAGCCCAGTTTGCAAGTCCTTACCAATAGGGGCTTACGTGTTGGTATGGGTAGGGCATCAGGGGAAGTATTGGAGGTATTTGATCCGGACACTTTAACTCTATCTCTATTCTATGATGGGTGCATGTGGGACGACAATAGTGTTTGATCTATTTGGTGGATTTACATACTCGTGTATAGAGGTGCGGAGGCCACCAAACCGTTCTATAGCACATTGCAAACTTAAAAACCAGACCAAAGATATGAATTGAATGCATGCATATGTTTGTTGCATTGTTTTGTTTGCTCACTGAACCGTGATGTGTGCTCACCCTTTCGACATCGAATATTTTTAGTTGATGATGTAGGTCCTACTGTTGAAGAATATATGAATGCGCCTACGTATGGACACGTTGGTGCGATGGACGTAGAAGTTGAAGAAGATGCGTATAATTCATCATGCGAGTGCAACCAATGTGTTTTTTCTTAAGTTTAGTTATAATTTGAACATCGGATATGTAATTGATTATTTATTTTTATGTCTTGTGGTTTGGAGATAATTGAATTAAATATTTATTTATCACTGTTAGACTCTCAGTTCATTATCTGTAAGACTTCTGCTTATTTGTTTATTACCTCTGATTATTAATGTGGAATGTGTGTGTGATTTGATATGGTGGGTACGACCTATGCGAGATCCTGGGTGAACTGTTGGTTTATTGGTGGTTCATCACACCATTCTGGTTAGACCAGAATTGGGGTGTGACACTGGTGATGTCCCAGGCAACGACCTTAGAGGGACCAACATCTCCGCCTGCTCACTCGTGTACGCTGTTCTTTCCCCCTGCTGATGTAATTCGCCAAGAGGAATGGTCGGTTCCCTATACTTGGGTAGGTTTGGTGGCGAAATCTCCAGAAGATCGTATGAATCCTCCCCAGCAATATCTTCTCTCGGAGAAACTTGCTCGGGTATCGGAGGAGGAAGCGGTGAATGGGAATCCGCTAGGGTCCTCAACGAGGACCCATCTCCTCCTCTAGGGGGAGTGGATTTGTTAGCAGTAGTCTTCGTCACATGCACCTTCTTGGCTTTACCTTTACTTGTCCCGCTAGCGGACCTCTTCTTAGGTCTTTGACTCGCGAGCGCTAGCGCCACGGCATCTATGTCTAACCTCTCATAGCCCACTGTGATACGAGTAAAGGGAAGTGTTAGTAATCTCGAAAGAGAATAACAAAAGCAATTAGATTCCAATCTTACCTGCAGCTTGTGTGGGATCATCAAATACGTATTGATCGTCCCCGGTCCTGAAGTCACCGGGGTAGTCTACCACTGCTTTTGCGAGATCGGTGTGCGAGATAGGATCACACGTTACGGTCATTCAATAACTTTCCTCGTCATGGTCATTCAACTGCGGGGTGAGGTTCTTTGGTGCGACTTTGGGAAAACCCCATATATTTGGGAGGGGCATAGGCCTTTTTCCCAATCGACTGACGAAGAAAAAAAATTTTGCCCAGTGGTGGATCTTGTTCCTCACTATCACTACCTTCGGCACCCTTAAGCGCCCCTTCAAAAATACCATCCCATGGTCTTGCCTCCCTTTGGGTCATCCTTGTTCAGAATGAACAAATATCTGAACAAGTCGACTAAGGCTAGTCTATTCAAACGCCTGAGCATCACTATGTAGGCAAGGATGCACGTCCATAAATTCGCATGGAGTTGTGCAACGGCTAACCTGTAGAATTTCAGGATTTCGATGGCCTCTCTAGGGACGGAGATCTTAAAGACAGAGTCGAAGAATGATAGATATATGCACATCTCCTAGGTATTGGCTTCACAAGCCGCCTCAGGTTCACAGGGTATGCGGCACATATACTGCTCAGATAGGTTGAGGAGAACCTTCCTAAAGTTTGGATCATCCTCGTCGAGAATGTTCATACCCTCTGCTGCCTTGATATTGGGTGAAGACGTTTCAATCAGGCTTGGGCTCTGTTCCATGGGAACTGTGTGGGGATGCGTCTGAGAAAAAGGGGCAGAAATAGTTACCTCTGGATTCTGAGATTCTACTGAAAGTTTCCCCACGATAGTAGGCCCTGGAGCGTTTCCCTAAACTAAGGATGAAAGGGAAAGAAAAGATTCTTCAACATTCGGAGCCACATTTACTAATCTAAGAGGACGAGTACTTACTGTCTGGATATCATCGGTGACCAAGCTCTCTAAAGATTTTGCTTTACGGTTTTAAACTTGCAGCGGCCACAGAAGATCTCAGAAGAGTTGCAGAAGGGAGATTCAGTCTTTCACTCGAAAAAACCAGAAGTTTCAAAGAAAGGTTGACTGAGCCAAGGATCGTCTTTTTATAGGCGTTCTTTACCAAAGGAGTAGCTTCTCCAGGAAGCTAACCGATGATCATTATGACCAGATATGTCGGTGTCTTTTCTAATGGGACGTGACTCCTCAAGCCATACACGGTAGTGAATGGTGGAGTTAGTGGATCTGACACATGGTTCTTTCAAGTAAAGATGTAGGTTATTCTCAATCGTCACGGGGACATGTGGTGTACCCTTGTTGGTTTAATTCAAATGCCGCCCTATTGGCGCTCTTTGCATTAAAGAATTACAAAAGGTTCGGTGGGATTTTTTTCGAGAATCCGTTCGATCTTTCATTAAGGAGCCGTTACGCCTTTATGATGCATTTATGGCTGCAAGGGGTTGGGCGAGTGGCTTTAGCTATTTGTCGCTATTGGTGTTGGGTGTCATGGTAATTCTCCACAACCTGGCGAATTTTCAGTGTCTTCTCTTGGCTGAGTAAGGAGAATTTCATCTCCTATAAAGGTTGTCCCATCGTACTTGTCTAGTTCAATGAAACAGGAGCAACTGTTGATACCATAATTCGCCCGCTAACCATTGGGTGACACGTGTTGTCTGGGTTTATGATATATGAAGGAAAACACGTGTCTTGGTGATTCTGATTGTTAACTCGTCAATTTGGAGGTTGCTTCATCTCGCGAGTTGGTACACTCCCCGAGTTGCTACAAAAGGCCAAGTTGCATCAATACTTGGCGACATGCCAAGTCGCATCAATACTTGGCTACATGTCAAGTCATACTTGGCAACTTAATAATCAAATACTTCAACTCGTTCCTTATCCAACTCCTTGGCTATCACACGTGTGGAAGACTTCTTAATCATCACGACAATAGGTTTCGTGATGATTTTGCTGATTATGACAGGCGACTTGTCGCATCTTGGCCATTGGTTCGTAATCTTACGATCATGCTTGAATCTCGGAGATACACTTGACGGTTAGATGGTTAATCCCACGCTTTATCTAAAAAATGTTCAAGATTCTCTACGTCTATAAAAGCCGCTCGATACATGTTTAGTAAGGCAGATTCTCAGCTAAGTAGTTCTGTTCTCACTTGAATTCATCTTCTCCCCCCACGAATGAGGAGCTTGTCCCTCTTAAGTTTCATACTGTTAGCTTCACCACTGACTTAATCGTCAAAGAGGACATCAGGTTATCCCGGCCTGCCCTCCGGTAACAATTTTTCTCTTTCTATCTTGTAGGAGAACAGGGATTAAAGTACCAGTCAGTAAACAATACCAACATGGGGTAATTAGGAAGATGTGTTTTAAAGGAAGATTCAAGGATCAAGGTTTGGTTAAAGAAGCCATTTACATCAGTATGGCTTCTAAAAAGCTCAAGCATTTTGGTAATTGGCCAAATTGGCTTTTAGGGCTACAGTGTATCATCTTTGGAGGAAAAAGAATTGTAATATTTAATTTCACGTCAAAACCTAGAGAGTACATTGTATCTTGTATTAAGAGGGAGGTCGTGAAAAAGTGGAGCCTGAACACTCAGACTCATCCCACATCCCTTTCACCTCCTTTGTCGCTCATTTTGTCTAGATGGGACTTAGTGCCTTTTAGCTGATATCTTGGGTAGGGGTTGTGGCCTCTCTTGGTGGATCCGCATCCTCTCCTCCTAGTCATTCTGGGAGGACGGTGGCAACCTCCCTCGGATGGTTGCCATGTGGCTCTCGATGAATCCGAGACCCACGTTCGAACGGATACCCAGCCGACAAACTAAGCCGACAGAGAATGTCGGTTCGGACATAGATCTCGGATTCATCTCAGAACCACGTGACAACCATCCGAGGGAGGCTGCCGCGTCCTCCCAGAATAAGCGGGAGGAAACGATGTGAATTCCTCTCTTGGTCGGCTGAATATTCTTTTTCTTTTGTTGCTTTATAAATTATCCACATTAAAAAAAGAAAAAAAAAAAATCAAATGGCATCTTGCGTTATCGACAGACCATATAAAAGAGTTTGATCACGTGTATTTTGTCGTAACGCCATCATTTTTTTTTTTTGGTAAAAGCGCCACCCAATTCAAAACCCGGAATTTTTGGATACTTACGTGGTGCATGTGCGCGTATCATTATTTCGTACAGCCGACCAATCAGTGAGCGCCCAATGAAATCTCTGTCATAAAGTTTTTTATATGAAATAGCAACGCCGCCCTTCAACTATCTAAAATTACATAAAGGGCTTCCATATTTTAAAGTAAAATCCAAAACCCCTTTATAATTTAAATCACCCGAGGACCTCAGATTTTCTCCACTTTCTCCCTAATTTTTTCATACATCCGATCGGTGTGATTCCAATTTTGTCACGAAGCTAAATCGACGGTGCTCCTTTGAATCTTTCTGTCGGACCCATAGAAAATAACATTTGTTAATTCGGTCAACTCGTATATCACTATAGATCAATGTCACAAGTTTTTGAATAGTACCCCACATGTTCACATGATGTAATCAGGCACTATTATTGTTCTAGTGGCTCATTCATATATTTGATTAAGGGTGCCAACGGGTCGGTCTGGGCCAGTTTCGGTCTGGACTGAATCGATGTTGGGTTTTATAAGCCCAACCGAAAACATGTCCATTAAGAGTTCGGGCTGGGTTTATTGAGGTGATTTCGGGTTGGTTCGGTCCGGATCGGGTTTATCGGGCTTATCGGACCCATTTTATATGTAAACTATATAGCCTATTTTATTATTTCTATCTATAAAATTAGCATTATTCCTTCCATATGTATGTAATTTAATAAACTATAACAATTAACATAATATTTTCAACTATAGATTCACATAATCTTTTAGACCATGAAGTGAACTCTAATAGTGTAACACAATCTATTAAAATTTAAAACCATCAAAATTAAGAAATTGGACCCGAACGGACCTTACCGGTGTTCGGGTTGGGTTTTATCGATTTAGGCTAATTCGGGCTTCTTAATGGACCAGTCCGGTTTGGTTTCGGTTTGGGCTGAAACGGTGTCGGGCTTTACAAGCTCAGACCAAAACCTGTCCATTAAGGCTCGGTTCGGGCTGGGTTCGGGTTATATCGGGCTGGCTCGGTCCGTGCTACCGGGCCGGGCCCAGTTTTGACACCCTTATATTTGATACTGTTCTATCAGGATTCAAATCGTGTCCTCCTTGATTTCAGGGAGGAAGGAGACGCCCTGGTGGATGATCAATACGTGGTTCTTGGAAAAATCCGAACCCCACGTCCTAGTCAACACCTTGAAAAAATCTCAATGTGCCTATGATGTAGCATCAGGCGGACCTTTGGCTAGTGTATATCATCTTACGAGAATACAGTATGGTGTGGATCAACCAGGGGAGGTATGCATAAAAATATTTGCCTCAAGGAGGAATCCTAAAATTTCGTCTGTTTTCTGGATTTGGAAGTCTGTTTTCTGGATTTGGAAAAGTGTGGATTTTCAAGAACGAGAATCTTATGATATGTTGGGAATCTCTTATGATAATCATCCACGCCTGAAACGAATCTTGATGCCTGAAAGTTAGATAGGGTGGTCCCTTCGTAAGGATTATATTGCCCCAAATTTCTATGAAATACAAGACGCTCATTGAATGATAAAAAAACCGACCCAGTCGATAAGTCGAGCCAACATGGGGTGTCAGCTCAGACATGGGGCTTGGATTTTTTCGAGAACCACGTATCAACCATCCGACAGAGGCGTCTGCCTCTCTCCTAATTCAGGGAGGAGACAATTGAGATCCATTCTACCATTGCCATAGACTGAATGATGGGATTGATATCTTGTATAGTAAGACCGAAGTGCTGGAAAAGATTCTTATTACCACTTGAGCCTCAGTAGGATCTTTTTTACTGAATGATATGTACATTATAACTGAATCTTACAAGCTGTGATAAGTGAGTGTTGTATCTCCCGCGGCTCCTCTGAAATTAAATAGTCCCTCAAGTTGGTGATAGTTCGAAATGTATTTCATCTTTTGGATCCAGCTGAACGAGTTCTCGACCTGAGACTAGCTGCTTCCCACACAACGAACTCACCCACCAACTCACTGTGCTGTACAGTTCAACTGATACAAACTCAGACGTAAACAACAATGACAATCACACTGCTGTGAGTCTCTGACTTAACAAGAACCAAACCTTTTCCCAAGGAAATTTTTTGGTAAATAAAATCAGAACAATTACGTCTGCTGCAAAACCGAGAGCGTTCGAGGAACAGAAGAAGAAGGGAAGAATGCATCAACTTATCAAGTGGCACTCTCCATCTGATTTCTAATATTTGTTGTTTATTTCCATGGCTGTCAAGAGGAGCCGAGGAAGAGGAACTTCTTCTTTATCCCATCGATGGAAGCACGAGGTTTTCTTGAGCTTCAGAGGTGAGGATTCCGGAAAGAACTTCACTGACCAACTCCACACGGCTTTGGTGCAAGCTGGGATCCACACCATTAGAGATGAGGACGAACTCAGGAGAGAATCAGAGGGTATGAAGTTAGAAATGGTGAAAGCCATAGAAAAATCAAGGGTTTCCATTGTCGTCTTCTCCAGCAATTATTTTTCTTCAAGGTGGTGCCTTGATCAACTGGTGAAGATGATGGATTGCAGGAGAACAATGAGTCAGATTGTTCTTCCTGTTTTCTATGATGTAGATCCCTCTGATGTTAGGAGACAGAGTGGAAGCTTAGGAGAGGCATTTGCCAAACACGAAGAATATTTGAAAGAGGAGATGGATAGATTGAACAATTGGAAGAGGGCTCTCACAGAAGTGGGAAATTTGTCGGGTTGGCATTTTCAAAATGTAGCTAAAGAGTAATCCTTTCGACCCTTTTGTTCTAATTTGTTATTCCTGTTTGTTCTAATGTCCTGTTAATTCATCCATGATCCAATGATCCAACAAGCCATAAGACAGAGCGGACCCCGAAAAAGGGGGGATTGCTTTGTTTGTTTGTTTTTTTTAACCAAAGAGGTGCATAGCATTCTTCCATCGTTGTCAGACCCCGAAAAGGGGGGAATGCTTTGCTTTTTTTTTTTTTTGTTAACCAAAGAGGTGCATAGCATTCTTCCATCGTTGCGCCTTTACTAGCACAGAGAAAACCGCAGTCTGTCTGGTACTTTGGTTAAAACTGATTTTTTTTTTTCGTTGAGTTTTTGGATGTGTTAAAAGGGATTCAAAACAGCCAATTGTGAAGTAGAGTCAACATTGATTCCATTTTTAACGCTATAACTTAAGGGGAAAAAAATCCAGAACTACCAACTGGATGCATATTGATCCATGTACTACCAAGAGAGGGTGCATGCAATACATTGGAGTCTATTTTATTGAAAAAAAGCTCTGAAATTTGGCATGTAAGGTAATCCAGATCATATCCTCTCTATCTAATGTCAGTCGGAGTCACCGCATTATCCTCCAGCATGTCATATATGGTGGCTCATTGAGGAAGCATTTCTTAGGTGGCCATTATAAGGTTATTTTGCTTTTTATTCTATCCTCATAGTTTTTTTTTTGATTGAGAGATGCAAACAATATAGGTTGGCCACAAATGATCTGGCCACATCCATTATCTGTCAATTGTTTTCTTTTGGATAGATAAACTAATAATCTCTCAACTATACAGGTTTTCCAAAATAGTTAGATCTAATTGTGCTGGTATGTTGTAGCAAAATTTACAGCTTCAACATTTAATATTGTTCATGTTTGTGTGTTTCCATGGTTTCAACTCACCACAGTTCTCGTACTTTAACGTCTTGCAGGCAAGAATCAAGGTTTATTGGAAGTATTGTCGAAGAGGTATCAATGAAAGTGAAACAGAGGCACTTGAATATTCCTATCTACAGAGTTGGAATAGATCCCCGTGTAGAATCATTGAATAAATTGTTGAATGTTGGTTCAAATGATATTCGTATCATAGGAATTTATGGTATTGGTGGCATAGGTAAGACAACAATTGCCAAGATCATCTATAACCTCATTTTACATACATTTGAAGGTAGTAGCTTTCTTGCACATGTTCGAGAGATTTCAAGACAACCTGATGGGTTGATTCACCTACAAGAAAAGCTTCTTTCAGACATTCTGAATAAAAGAAGTCTCAAGATACCAATTGTTGATAGAGGAATAAGTATGATCAAGCAAAGACTCAGTTGTAGAAGGGTTCTTATTGTTCTTGACGACGTGGATGAATCAAACCAAATAAATGCTTTAGTTAGAAATCGTGATTGGTTTGGTCTAGGAAGTAGAATTATTATAACAACTAGGGATGAACATTTACTAAATGAGCTTGAAGTGGATTGTATATATAAGGTCCCAGCATTGGATAAGAAGGAATCTATCGAACTCTTTAGTTGGCAGGCATTTAGAATGGACCATCCCCTAAAAGAGTATGCAACACTTGCAAATGATATTGTACGATATCTTGGTGGACTTCCATTAGCTCTTGAGGTCTTGGGTTCCTTTTTGTTTGACAAAAGAAGTAAACCAGAATGGGAAAGAGTGCTACAGAAGTTAAAAAGGATTCCTGATGATCAAGTTATGAAAAAACTGAGAATAAGTTTTGATGGACTAAACGATCAAGAAGAGAAAGAAATATTTCTTGACATTGCATGTTTCTTTATTGAAATGAAGAAAGACTATGTGCAAAAAATCTTGGATGGTTGTGGTCTCTTCTCAGAAATTGGAATCTCTGTTCTCAGTCAAAGATCACTTATCCTAATTAACGAAAAGAATAAATTGATGATGCATGATCTTTTGCGAGACATGGGAAGGGAAATTGTTCGTGAAGAATCCTCTGATTCTGGGAAGCGTAGCAGATTGTGGTTCCATGAGGATATCCGTGACGTATTGAAAGAACAAAAGGTAAAAGTGAAGTTCTTAATTTTTTTTTTTTTTTTTTTTTTTTTTTTTGCAATACTTGGTTATGTATTATTTGAGGTTTCCCGTTGTTTTGATCATCTGATTTATTCTACTTATGATAAGCATGTATGTGATCAATTTTTTCTAGGATTGGCCCTGTTCAAAGATTTGGGATTATAATTTAAAATTGTGATTCCAATTGTTATGTTTCGAATGCCCTTGTAAAAATAGGTTGAAACCAGCTTAATAAACCCATGCAGTTAAGGTTAGGTATCAAGTGGATTGGTAAGCTACCTCAGTTTAGAGAGAATGAGAGATAGCCCAACCCAACTCAGTTTGAGCTTGCCTTGTCAAAGGCCAACCTTAGCAAAAATTTTCAATCATGCAGTTTGCTAATTGTTTTTTTGAGGTGCGTAGCTTTTTTAGTTTTCAAGTTCGTAGTTCTATTAGACAATGGTGAGTCTTTATTACTTCTAAAAAAAATTGCCTAATTCTATTGACTTTTATCACAATTGTTTTGATTTGTGATAGATAGAAACTTGTATGCCAATCGAAAAGCTTAAAAAAGAAAGGGTAAATTACATCCAAGGTATCTATCGTTTCAAGAAACTTCACCACAGGTACCTAACGTTTCATATATTGTATTTAGGATACTTAAATTAGAACAATGTTAACCACGGTAGGACAAAATTCCAATTTTCCAAACACTTCCTCCTCTTCTCCTCCCCATGGCCCAGCCGTAGCATCACCACCTCCTCTTGAAGGCCCCGACTGTCTTCCCTCCTTAATACTTCCAACTCCAGACAGGGAAAGGGAGGAGGGGAGAGGAGAGAGGGTTGGCCGGGAGGGGAGGGGTTGCAGGAGGAAGTATAGGGATAGGAAGGGAGTGGCAGGGAAGGGGAAGAGATGAGATGAGAAGAGGAGGTAGAGTTGGGCAAAAATGGAATTTTGTCCCATTTCTGCTAATCTTGTTCTGATTTAGGTACCCAAACACAGTATATGAAAAGTGGGTACCTGTGGTGCAGTTTCTTGAAACGTTAGGTATCCTTGGTGTAATTTACCCAAAAGAAAAATAGCACAATACAACCTAACATACAATACCTATATATCATATCTTTTGAGCTCTTGGATTCATCTTATAATGCAAGTTAAATAATGGTTTATACATAATATCAAACATACACTGTATTACGTAAAACTCAATTCAAGCGCAACCCAATCTCATATTTGATGATTTCCCACAAAATAGAAGAGCCATGTTTCATTTGTAAAGAAAGCTCAAGGTGATGTTTTTAAACTTTCTCTGCTAATTACTCCCCCACAAAAAGATCAACATTTCCTCATAAAGAAAAATTAGAATGAAAGGTATGTTTCTATACTTTTCTTCACTGATCTCTCTGAAAAGAGATGTGGTCAATGAAGGAAATTTGAATTAATGTATAGTTTCAATGGAAAAAGATAACACAATTATCATTGAGCAAGAGGTGTCTTCTCTACAATGGTTATTTTAAATTACATTATGGAGTATTAGAGGGAAGTTTAGGGAAATATCGATGGGATATGATACATATTTTATTACCAAAAGTCAAAAGTCTGTTGTGAAGCATAATGTGACATTCTTATGTGGTACTGACATTTTTGGTTTCTAGTTAAATATTGTTATGTGTGTGTCTCGAATTCTTGTAGCCGTTTTGAAGATTGACCCGCTCCGAGAAAATTTGGTAGCAGAGGGCTTGGGCCAACCCATCTGGAAGGATATATATATATATATATATAATTTTTCGTTTCTTGTTGCCTTAGCCGCTGTGAGAGTTTGTTGTTGATCTTTGGGTGTTCTTGAGAGATCTCCGTTGTATTCTCATATTACATACTGAATCATCTTCATCTTTCATCTTTGCTTGTGGATGTAGCACATCGCATTGGTGTGTAAACCACGTAAAATCTGTCATCTTTGCTTGAATCAATTTATTTCTTCGTGTTCCTTGGTGTTTGCATTAACAGATAGGATATTTTTTTAACCGACATGATGGTATTTCCTGGTTGCTGTCCTTACTCCAAATGCTCTTTATAATTAGGGGACAGAAGCAATCGAGGGCCTTGCCATAAATAATCTGGCAAGAGTGATGGACATATGTTTGAGTACTCGAGCATTTGGAAATATGCACAATCTAAGACTTCTCAAGTTCAATTATGGACACCTCAAGGGTGGGTATGAACTTCTCTCTAAGGAGCTAAGATGGCTCTGTTGGCATGGATTTCCTTTAAAAAATATTCCAACCAATTTTCATCTAGGGAACATTGTTGCCCTTGACTTGCAATATAGCAGCATTAGACAAGTTTGGGAAGAATATAAGGTACTCCACTTTTTTTTTATGTTTTTATTTTATTGCATTGATTTTACCATTAAAGAAAACTGATATCTCACTCATTTTTCTAAATACAGGTGCTTGAAAATTTGAAATTCCTTAATCTCAGTCACTGCCATAACTTAATTAAAACCCCCGACTTCTCAGGACTTCTTAATCTTGAGTCATTGGTACTTGAATGTTGTACTAATTTGGCTGAAGTTCACCAATCCATTGGACATCTTGACAAACTTGTTTTGTTGAATTTAAAAAATTGTAGAAAGCTCAAGAATCTGCCAAACAGCATTTGTAAGTTGAGATCTCTTGAAGATCTTATTCTCTCTGGTTGCTCAAAACTTGGCTATTTGCAATCTAAATCTTGGCATTCATTTTTCTGGGCTTGTACACCACTAACAAAGAAAAATGGTCCCAGCACTTTGCTACTAGCTTCTTTCTCGGGTTTGTGTTCCTTAAAAAGCCTGACTCTCAATGGTTGTAATCTATCAGAAGATTCAATTCCAAGTGATCTTGGGAGCTTATCCACTTTACAGGAGCTAATTCTAGATGAGAACAAATTTGGTAGCCTGCCATCAAGCTTCAGTCGACTTCATCAACTCCAAATTCTTTCATTGGATGACTGTGCAAGACTGCAGTCACTTCCAGATCTTCCATCAAGCTTAAAGATCTTGTGTGCAAAAGGTACATCAATGGAAAGCTTTCCAAATCTTGAGGACTTACCCCTGCTAAAAAAGTTGGAATTAGGCAATAACAACTTCTGTAGCGTTCCTTCAAGCATCAGTCGACTTTCTCATCTTCGATGGCTTGATTTGGAAAATTGTACAAGGCTACAGACACTTCCAGAGCTTCCATCAAGTTTAGGATACTTGCTTGCTAGTGGTTGCAGTTCATTGAAAGAGTTACCAAATCTTGGAAACCTGACATCATTGTCAGATTTGGATTTGGATCACAGCAATATTTATAGCCTACCTGCCAGCATCAGTCTCCTTACGCAACTTGAGACTCTTAGCTTGGCAAATTGCACTAAACTTCAAGCACTCCCAGAGCTACCATCAAATTTACAGAGTTTGTATTTAGAAGGTAGCCCGTTAACCCTGAATTCTGATTGTGGCAAGCCAGTTGATGTTCAATGCATGGGAGAATTGGAAGCTATGAAGGGTATTCATATGGAAGGAAGCAAAAACCTCGAAAATGATTCTACTATGCAGGTCTCTCTCTCTCTCTCTCTCTCTCTCTCTCACCCACCCACCAACCAGTAATCGATGAATAACAGTTTTCTATCTAAATGTACAGGGGCTCATTGGTCAGTGTGGCATCTTTCTTTCTGGGAGTGAGATTCCACAGTGGTTCAGTTATCAGAGCATGGGATCTTCAGTAAGTTTTGAGGTTCCCCCACTTTTGGATTGCAAGATCAAAGGGTTAACTGTATGTGCAGTTTATGCAGCTGAAGAAGAACGTGGTGAGATCATTACTTCTCTGGTAATGTCTGTTCATGATAAAGACAGTGGCCTTCGTTGGCAAGAGCCTTTAGCAAGCCGTTCATTTCCAATAACCCGTCAAAATCAGATGTGGATAGGTCACATGCCACATACTAAGTTTGGTTATCCTTTGGCAACTGGAGATATATTGGAGGTTTCACTGAAAGTAGGAGACAGAATCCAGGTGAACAAGTGTGGGTTTCATTTGGTATACCAGTTAAATGAGGAGGGTTCTGATTCAGAAAATAGCACAGATACTGAATGCAGCTCTTCTCCATATGATGATGCCATTGTTGATAGAGAATGATCAGTAGTTGTTGGAGAGGGAGCCAAAAGAAGATGTACTGAATATGATTTCTTGGAATGGTTAATGTGCCAACCACAAGTTCCAAAAGCATTCTTTCTCAATAAACATATGCAAGCTTAACCTTTTCTTCCTCAGACTGTCCTGACCATTGCTTAATTTGCTACTTGCTGTCCTGTTGGTAAACATCTTTTTTTGTTTTGCTAGCTAATTTGCAAGTGATAATTTTCTTCCTTTAACAATATTAATTCACCTGTTTTTGGCTTATGTTTTCTCACTGTTGCAGAACAGTTCTCTAGCATAGGCTCTTGTCAGTGAATGAACCTGGTTTCCTTTATTTAATGACAGTGAACCCTTCCGTTGGGAGTTTAGTTGCATATGGAATACCAAATAGTCTACAGTTCCCCATATAAACCTTGGAGTCTTTCCATCCACTAGTTCAAACTTTTGGGATGAAAATTTTACATGGTATCACAGTGAGTTTTTACCGTTTCCAGTTTTCACGTGTTCATAGTATGTATTACCACATGTGTGGGGGAGTGTTGAAAATTTATTTCCACATCGACTTCGAAAAAGTTTACCACCCCTTCATATACCTAGGAGTCTCTCTAGCTATAAGTTCCAACTTTTGAAATAGAAACTTTAGACCTTCCTTGAGCCACATGAACCATTTGGTGTGGAAAACTAACAATTATATAGTTTGTGGACTGTCCGTGTTAATCACATGCCAAATTTGGGTTTTCATCTCAACATATGTTTCACTATTTTTAAAGCATTTCATACTCGAGGTTCGACACTTATCAATAAAGTCGAGTTTTCAATCAGTTTTAAATTATCAAATGAAAAGAGATAATGGTAAAAAATTAAATCTGATTGATAGATGTTGGTATGGGATGACTCTTGATGTGATGGTATGGTTGTTATATTTTAAATTAGCGGTCACAGGTTCAAAACATGAAAACAGTCTCTCCGTGTTAGCGTACATTTTGCTCTTCTCCAGTCCTGGATGCTGTTTGATAGATGTTGGAACATTATAGAAGTTTGGTAATAATAAGACTATTGATGGGAGAAAACCCAATGATCTTTCCACTATACATACTTGATTTATTGAAAATTAGTTAAGTAATTGGTTCTGACTACTTTGATTTATTTACCTAATCTGGAACCTAATAAAAAAAAAAACCACTAATTTACACGACATGCTTCTGTTTATTTACGGATTCAAATCGTCTCATCCCTGAGATTCGGGAGGCGTGGCGGCGACCCCATTGGATGGTCGCCATGTGGGGGTCGGATTCATCCAACCCCTCCGTTCGAGCCGATACTCTCTTATCAGCTCCGCTTGTCGGCTCAAACGGAGGGATCGGATTCATCCGACCTCTACATGGCGACCATCCAGTGGGGTTGCCGCCACGCCTCCGAATCTCAGGGATGAGACGATTTGGATCCTCTGTTTACCCTTTGGGAAACTCAATTTATTATTTTTGCAATTAACCTTTTTTCTTTTATATTATTATTTAGGTTTCACATCTCTCAGTGCTTGCAGGTTTGGATTTTATAACACAAGCTATCATCATTTGAAGAGACCTATTGGAGTGGAAAGAACCTTAAATGAATTTTTCTGTTTTCTTATTTTCTAGTATCATGCACTCACTTTAACTAGACTTCTGAGCATTATAGAAGCCGAATTTGAAAAAATATCTATTTCTGAATAAAATGTGCTCTTTTCAAAGATCTTTCTAATGTAATTAGAATCAATGGATTCTGAGTTATAGTTGAAAAGTTATGACCTTCGGACTGAGTAGGGGTCATTCTGTCAGTCCAGGACAAGTCGACAAAAAACAGATTTAGTTCAATAATTTGGTTATCTTCAACCTTGAGTTGAAACCTCCATTAAAGGACCTTACAAGGTCTGCAACTTCATGAGAACTCAGTAAAGCTAACATGCATTAACATCTATAGTAAAGGTAGGAAATGCTTACCTCTAATTAAGATGATAACACTCCAAAGAAACTTGAATCTAACTCCCAAGAATGAAAATCTAAAAGAAGGCCTCTTTTCCAAAATTCTGCAACTTCTTTCTTTGAACTTCAACACATCTTAAAATCAGTTTACAAGCTTACAAAATTTTAGTCCCATGTTTCAATGCTTGCTAACCATCTCATTCCATCAATCTAACACTGAAGTCCTTCAAAGATAAATTTCGGCGTCACCAACTCAAGAACAAAGCCTCTCTTCCTCTCATACGATTTCCGCAAAAAAAAAAAAAAAAAAAAAAAAAAAACATATTTGCATTCCCAAAACTTATATAATATATGATTTAATACGTTTACATTCTTTCAAGCCATCCATCAACTAAGCTAAATAAAATAACTAGATCTAGGCCTAGTCTAACTCAAGCACTCATATTGGTAGACATATTCAGATAAGTTTATATTTTACAAGAATCAATAATATCAAGCTATACAAAACCATATAAAATATTACCTTCGGAAATTCACATGTAAAATTCCCAAAATACCCTTCTCGTAAAAAATCCCCTCAAGTTAAAACGGGAATGGCAAAAAACGAAACGGGATGGAACGGGTTTTAAACGGAGCAAAACAATAACGGTACAGTCAAAAAAAGGTCAAACATTCTGAGAACGGCAAAAAACTAAAACGAACGGTACGAGTTTTAAACGGATCAGATATAATATGGTACGATGAAAAAAAGGGCAATATACTCACATAAATTGAAGAATTGTATCTAAATCAACGTAAATACATGACATTTATGATGTCCAGTCATAAACCGTGAGAAAAAGGTAATAAAGCAATGAGTTTTGAAGTAATTATGAGGAAGTGGTCAGCCTTTAACTCCACATCGATTACATGTAGAAAGTAATAAAAGTATTAAACGATGTGGGATTAATCGACTCATTACTCATGAACAATGCAGGTTAAAATATAGATACTGGTACGGTATGGTATGCTTTTTAAACTGCAAGGATTTGAATGTGAAGTTTTTTAAAGTATTTCTGAGGTCAACACGGCAATAAGCATTTTAAATGGCTGAATACGGTGCGGTAGTACAGTACGCGTTTAAAACGCGTTTTTACCTAACAGAGAGTGAAACTCAAGCTAGCTTAACACCTCAGCTGTTTGGGGTGTTACATTTACCCAATAGTATTTGTTCATGATTCAATAGCTAGCCTCACCGGTGACAACCTTAAAAAAAAAAAAAAAAGAACAAATGTGGACCCCACACAAAACCCTAGATTTTTTTTTAAGTGTAGGTTTAATAAACATTTATTACATAAATAATACAATGGACCCAATTTTTGTACATGATTGTGTATGTACGTGGTCCCTTTATTCTCTACCGCTAATGGCTAATCATGGGCCATGTACATACACTTCTTTTTTTTTTTTGGTAAGATATAAATTTATTCAGATGATGGCTGTGAAGTTGTCGAGGCATCTGCCTGTGTTAGAGTTAGCAGTCAGGGAGTTAAATGTGGTCAAACTGTCTTACATGAAATTGATAAAACCTTACGGACCAAGGAATCTACCACAAAGTTAAGATTCTTCATAACAAAATGAAAAAAAGAACATTGAAAAAAAAGTAGCTAGGTGTGGTGTAGCCGCAACAGTGACAAACTTGAGTGACAAACTTGATAAATTCAATCAGAATATTGGCAAAAACTTTCCTATGTACATACACAACAAAGCACAATTCAATCAGAATATTGGCAAATCCTTCCCTATGTACATACACAACCATGCACAAAATTAAAATCCCTTCATAATACAATTTGATGAAGGGATTCATGCATGATTGCAAAAGGGATTTATTTATGCAGGGTGGTTTTAGTATTTATACGGTTCCACTATGCCTATCAGAACACATTAAATACATCCATGCATGCACATGCACATGCACAATCCTATATAAAATTTTTTGCTAAATAATTTAGTGATGGTTTCTTATGTAATTTTATTCCAAATGAATTACATAAGAAAACAAAGGGAGGAGAAAAATATAACGTGAGGGAACCTATCCACAAGCATTGGAAACAAAGACACCTTTTTGGGGAGTTAGTGGAGAAGTGGGTTAACGAGGCTTAATTAATAAGACTAGCAAATCAACTCACAAATGAATGCCCACTCCTTTGTATGTGTTTATGTACGTGGGGATTCTTTCAGTGAGAAGAACTATAGCCATCTTGGTTGGAAATTAAAAACTTAAGACTTCATGGATTGAGGTATGCTATATTATTAAATGATGTGATATCTCTTGTTCTTCATCAATGGATTTGGAAAATTTTCAGGTTCCAGTCTTTCAAAGGGTGATGGAGGAACTTTAATCATCTCTCCAAAGTGGATGTACTTGTAATCATATCTTAATCAACTTCCTTTAGCCTCTCTCTCTTCCTAAGGAAAAATTTAGTAAAAGTTGAACCTGCCATGATCAACCTGATCACAGTTTACACAAATCTGTCTCTACATTGGTTAAGTTTTGAATCTTGGGTATACTAATTGGATCCTCCAATTAATAGTTTAAAGTTTTTGGTTGGAATCTAACATGGTATCAGAGCATCATGATTTTCCACGCATAAAATGTGGGGTCTACATGCCCCTAGATTTTCACATATTTGTACTATGATCAAAGGAAGCTGTCACTGAAGTTAGATACGCAAAAATAATAATAATAATAATAATAATAATAATAAAATATGAGACCCTGAAGGATATCAAGATTATTATAGTATCCAGGTTGGGTAGAGACTTGCCACCCCTATATACATGTGAGATCAATTTATATACTTGCACTTGATTAGAGGAACATATCACAGAAGATGGTTCATAGATGCAAACAAGAGCCTTCAATGATATATTGATCCTCCAAGGCCATTATTGGTTGACTGAACATTGCAATTGAAAAGGGTTTTGATGTATTCATGAAACCGAAAGCTTTCATTGGGTGTCCAAATTTTATGATTACTACAGAGTTGATTTTGTTATTTCTTATCTCCAATTTTAATTTTATAACATTATATTATAGATCTAGAATGATTCATCTAGGGTTTAAAGTTCTGAAGATTCCTTGCTTTTTTATAAGTCACTTGATATCCCATTTGTGTGAAATAAAGTAGTGGGTTGCAGAGACATGTACATCACTTAACTAAAATGTACCACATCTTCAAGTCTACCTAATGCTGTCTCCCATAATCCCATAAGGATATACACTTGCTCAATATAAAAACATTGTAGGTTTCCTTCACTTAAGTTTCCTTTGATTCATTCAATTTGCTGAAATTCACACTTGATTCTACGGTCTTGTTTAAAAACACCTCAAATACAATGTGAGGATTAGGAAATACCTTTGTATATTAGAGTTATTAGCTGTACTCAAGGAGAGAGAGAGAGAGAGAGCAAAGGGTGCATGGTAGAGTCCCACTACGATTAGAATAGCAGGAGACTTGGTAATGTATAGAAGTACTTATTGTTAATATTATCGTCCTACCAAGATTAAAAGGCAAATAATTCGACAATCTCAAGAGAAGTGAATATATTTGTTGTCGATGGAATCCGGCAAGGTAGATTTCTCAAGACAGACAATATGAAACTCTCAATGAGACATTAGAGTTCTTTCAGAGACAAGGGTCATCTGAGATACTGCCCACTAGAACTATCTCTCCTCCCCCCCCCCACTTAGTTAGGCACCAAAAGAATTCGATCAAGGATCATCACAGTAAGTTGGAAAAATGAGAAGTTTTTTTCTTTGATGGATAAAAGTCCGATGATTTTTTATTGGATGTCCACTTATTATATATATAGATTCAATAGAAAACTTTACAAGCAAGCTCCCTCCATACCTACCACTATTTCAATCATCAGGTACCTAGAGTATAGTAGATCCGTAAGGCTACGACCCCCTAAGACAGCGCTAGGAAGTCCTGTCAACCGCTTTCGACCCTCCTTGACCTTCTTCGACCCCCCTTTTAGTTTCTGTCCTTACACTTTTACCAAGTAATGGTCTGACTTCATGCTGATTTGGTCCATGATCTAGTGACTTGGCCGATCAAATCAGCATGCCTTGCATTTATGGTGGTTGTCAGCATTTATGAGCATTAATGACAATCCATAAATAGCCCAACTACCTACATCAATCTGTCACATCTCATCTGAGTCAGCATAGAGGGTCGAACGTAAGTTCCTTTTGATATTGTCCGTCGTGTCTTCCTTCTCATCCCTAATCCTTTAGATACTCGCCACGTGTTCTTCTCCCGAAGATCATCCAAAGTTCTCTTCCTACGGCTAAATCGGGTATTAACCATTATTTTTTCCCCTTAAAAGAACCCCCTTGTCTCCTCCGCGTGGTTTCGACCGAAGGAGACACGTTTTATGGGAAAATAATCCATCTTGAACATGTGGATGTGTTTCCGCCGATTTCTTACTGACATGATAATCACTACTTACCTTCTCCCCATTCTTTTTCAAAACTTAAACACCCGCATCCCTGATGTGACACCTGTAACGTTTCGCCATAGTTGAAGCCGGTCATACTTGAATGCACCTGGTGCCGTTTCCATTTCTATCGAGCCGTTGCTTTTGAACAATGTATATATCCCGCCGTTTTGTAATCATCGCATCCGTCCACGCTTCACTTCCCTATTAAAACGTCACATCAGCACCCAGACTGACATACACAATGCTCGAAAACCATCATGACTGCCAGAAGGTGACCCACCTGCCAACAAACTTATAAAATCTAGCCACTTTCTTTCGTCTTCTTCCTCACACACCTTTCGCTCTTAGAGTTTTCTCATCCTTCACAGGGGCATTCTCTTCTGAAGTTCTCTGGTTCAGCCTACCCGATCCTGTCTTTGACATCTTCTCTCTATAGCGAGAGATTTCCGGTGATTCGATTATCATTCGAGTAAGTTCCACTCTTCTTTTCCCCTGTTTTATTTCTCTACTAACCTACCATGGCTCGCGATAAAGCCTGTAAGACCCATATCGAACTAACCGGTCTTACCACCTTGTACCAGGTCTACCTATCATGGTCGAGTCAAGTGGACCAAGTGCGTGAAGAAACCACAAGACCAGGTATGAAATCAACCCAGAAATAATCAATTATGAGCGTGTGGTCAAATGCCTAAATAGGTGTGGCCAACCCCACCTCAAAATAGTCCAACCACATGAATTTTGGTCGTGTGGTTGGACATTTCAAAAGGTAGGGTCGACGGATTCTGCGACCCCACCTCCGACCCCACAAAACTCAATCAGAAGCCGAAATTAGGAAACCTTCCTAATCCAAAGGGGGTCTTTCCTAAACTCATTAGGGCATATTATGGAGGGTTTTTCTCTATAAATAGGACGTTCCTTAGCCTCTTTCATCCTTTTAGAACTTCGATTGAAAGTGAGAGAAAGAGAAGATAAGGAAGAGAAGGAAAATTAAAGAGGAGGAAAATTCAGAGAAAACTCTAAATCTTCAGCAAGCTTAAGGTATGAACATATTCCCCATGTTAAATTGAGAGCCTAGGATAGTTCATGAAGAAGATAGGACTAGGAGAAACCAAAATCATCCATCCATGGATAAATTCCAAAAGAATCCATGGAGGAAATTATGTGGACAATGGATGGTGTATAAAATAATAGTTTTGAGCCATAGAACAATCATAGGAAGGACCATGATAATAAGCCAAAGGATTTAAACATGAAGGAATGGAATTAAGAGTGAAAGGTCGACCAAAAACACGTATGGTCACATGTGTCGCATGATGTCTGACCCCACAAGACACACATGTCCGACCACATGCCCTCGAGAAGTTTCCAGGGAAGGTGTGGTCACACGTGTGGTCGGAGTATGTCCGACCCTACCCTGCGACCCCATACCCTGTGGTCGCAGAAACTGAGACCCCAGGTGCTGCCCCATCTGCGACCCCTCAGTTTCTATTAGTCTAAACATATGAGAATTAATTTTAATTAAAAATCTATGAACTTGTTAGGTTTTCAAGTGATTTAAAAATGAATTACAAAGCTTGAACGAGGATCTACTATCAATCAAAGGTGAGGGAACAAGACCTAAACTAATTGGCTAATAATAAACTGTTTTTATTTATTGAGTCCAATGCTATGAATGATTCTATGCTTGTATGCGTGTATTGTGCATTTCACATGTCATCCAATATTCCTGTATTACTGTTCATGCATATTTAATTCCGTTTATTTATAACATGGTGTTGATGATGATGCTAGGAATAGGCATGTGAATGTTTGTGTGTGGTTAGTGTACTTGATGCGAGTAAGGCATCAGGGGGAGGACGTGACACTATGGTTCATCCTGGTCACTAGACTCTAGCTCTATCTCTACTCAAGTCTTGTCCACTGACATCGTCGTATCGCCATTACCTTAGCAGAACTATTACGTCGTAGGGCATCAGGGGAGGTGGTCTCGGACCGTGTAGTCTCTGACTCTGTCGGGGGGCCTTAGCTCTATCTCTATGGACGTATTGGGGGATGCTGGGGTGAGGCCTTGGATACACTGTTTGACATTAGGATTGGTTAGTTGCGAGCCAAGTTTGCAAGCCCTCGCCAATAGGGGCTTACGTATTGGTATGGGTAGGGCATCAGGGGAAGTGTCATGCGATGTGATCCTAGCACTTTAGCTCTATCCCTATTCCATCGTGGGTGCATGTGGGACGGCAATGGTGTTTGATCCATTGGGCGGATTCACACACTCGTGTATAGAGGTGCGGCGGCCACCTATCCTTTCTATTGCACATTGCAAACTTATGAACCAGACCAAAGATATGAATTGAATGCATGCATATGTTTGTTGCATTGTTTTGTTTGCTCACTGAGCCGTGATATGTGCTTACCCTTTCGCCGTCGAATATTTTTAGTTGATGATGCAGGTACTACTGTAGAAGACTATATGAATGCTCTGAGGTATGGACATGCTGCGGTGATGGATGCAGAAGCTATGATGGAGTCGCATGATTCGTCATGCGAGTGCAACTCATGCGTCTTCGATTAGATTTATAGTTGGATTATTCAGAAGATTTAATTGATTAATTTATTTTATTTTATGTCTTAGTCCTTTGAAGATAATTGGATAGTTTATTTATGTTATCACTATTAGACTCTCAATTCATTAGTATTAAAGACTTCTGCTATTGTTTATTTACTCTGATTATGGTTGTGGATGTGTATGGTTTAAGCAAACGGACACAACCTATTTGAGATCCTGGTTGAACCGTTGGATCATAGACGGTTCATCACACCATTCTGATTGGTACAGAATTGGGGTGTGACAAAGCCATTGTCAGCCGCGCTTCTGAACCTACCCTGCGTTGATCATACCCCTTGTGATCTACTCAGGGTGGGGAGGGTTCAAGTGGTAACCCTGAGAGTTCTCCCCTTGATACCTCCGGTGAGACTGGTCCTCACTGTGTGGCCTCCACTGTGAGGTCCGTAATGATAGTGCCCAAACTTCAAGACCTTAGGGATTCATTTCTGGTTCCAGATTCTGTCGAGTTGATAGCTCCGGTTCTGGAAGATCGAGCATGTCATCCCTACTCTCATAGGATGGTAGTGAACTTTAACATGTTCTTATCTGGCTTCCGTTTCCCCTGCCACCCCCTAGTATTTGAGATTTTGGGCTACTACAGTCTAGTCTCTACCCAACTTCCACTCAACTCTTGGGCCCACATTCATTCCTTCATTGTCTTCTTCCTTCGCTGCCGAGAACCCCCTACCTTGGGATTCTTTCAATTTTTGTTCGACATTGGAGTTTTAACCTGGCGTGACTCCACGACCCATAAAACCAAGCCGAATGGCATCTACTACTTCTTCCATCGAAACTTGGAAACAGTTTAACCTATGATCGAAACCACCCCCTCCTCTGTGCCTCATTGGAAGGAGAAATTCTTTGGGGCAATAATAAAATAGGGCCATACTCTCAAGGGTATGCGCTCCTTTCATATCGGCAATCAATGGCAGTTCATCGACCCCTCCATAGTAGGGGTCGCCCCACTCTTGACACCGCTTGAGATGGAGACCCTCGAACGGGTAGAAGAAAGAGGGAGGGAAGTCCAGTACAAGGACCTGGGTAACAACAAGTTCTTGTTCCTATATGGACTGAGTAAGTTCCCTGATAGCACTGTCCTGACCTTTTTTACTTTATTTTTGTATTTCAATTCGACCTCCAACAATTTTTTGCTGGTTCTTGATGCAATGGAAGGTCTTGA
The DNA here is from genome assembly GCA_028583415.1 of Protea cynaroides. NCBI lineage: Eukaryota > Viridiplantae > Streptophyta > Magnoliopsida > Proteales > Proteaceae > Protea > Protea cynaroides. Next base: position 91,121,198 of record CM053269.1, read on the forward strand.
CGACAGCATATGGGAGGACCTCATGGGGACAGACTTGTTCTGCCATCAGCAGCGAGAAAGGGAGGAGATAATTGCCTCCGTGGCTCAGAAACTAGAGGCCCTCGAGAGGGCCACGGACGTAGCTCCTGCTGTTCCTATCGAGATCCCTCCACTGCCCTCAGAAGAAGTACATCCTCCTCCCTGCTCTGAGACCCTGATTGATCCAACCGGTGGGAGCTCTGAGCCAACCGCGCCATCAGGATCGCAAGTTTTTTATCCTCCCTCTTCGACCAGGGGACCGGTGATACCTCCGATCATTGATATCGTAGAGGACTGTATGTGTTATCCCCTTATACCTTCTTCCTATTTATCGATCCCCCCCCCCCAATCACAATTCTAACTGTTTAGTTTTTTTTTTTTTTTTTTTTGCAGAGTGATGAACACATTTTATGTGTGAATTTAGGGCATAAAATAAACATCTCTTATTCTATTTATGATGCTTCTCGGGTATTTAATATTGATTTTATGTTTGTTGGGTATAGGTGAAAGAATGGAGAAATTTGATCTTAAAAATATCATTTTATGAATTTTTAGAGATCCTGTCTAGTTAACTCACCCAGTCAACTCAGCAGCCGGGCATAAGACGAATTTTATGAGGAGAGCCACGAATTTTGTGTATAAGATCAGCCTTGGACCAAGTAAAAGAATAGCCCAATCTCATGTGAAAGATTCCATTCTCTTGAAAAAATATTTCTTAGTTATTTGGAATCAAATTTACAAGATTGCCATGGCATGGAAGAATGGAAAGCTCCAATCGATTATGGAAGTTTTCAAAAAGAGATAATGATGCTAAAGATATGATGAGTTGGTGCAAGATTTTTTCTACTCAAGAATCGTCCATATACAATGAACCTACAAGATTGGAATTCGGTTACCAAAATTATCTCCACAAAATCTCTTGTAATTCAATTGTAAAGATTGATTGTGATATTTACTCTCTTGTATATATATGTGATGCTCAGCAATAGAAAATCATCCAATAATTCTATTATGAGTTTTTTCTTAGTTTTGAGAATTTATGAGAGAGTTTGAGATTCTTAATTTTTTTTTTCTTTTCAAGTTGTGTTCTTCTTGCTTAAGTTTATTTTTATTTATTTACTTATTTGATTTTAGTTTTAATTTCACATTTAGAACTCTATAGTAGGGTAGATAAATATAGGTTGTATCCCATTACTAATTTAATTTAGGGGAGAAGGCTCCCTTTGTAATCGTTTGCACATTGCCTTGGAGTGACAACAAGACGACGAGCAACGACAGAAAAATCTTCTATCAAGATAAGTTTTTCTTACATTCTTTATACTTTTAATTTCTTTTCTTTCTTGCAATAAATCTGTGTTACTTTATGGTTAGTGGTTTCGTAAATTTTCGTACCGTTATGAATGGTTATTATTATTTTTATTGCTTGATTAATTTTTATTTAAAGAGATTAAGGTGTTAATTCAATCATATCCCTTTGGTACGCTTTGTCTTATTTGAGTTAGGATAATAGAGATTCCTCCCTGAGATCGACCCGTTACTGCACGATACCGTGCACTTGCGGTTACATACATATTTAATTCACATCAAGTTTTTGGCGCCGTTGCCGGGGAGGCAAGCCATTATTTTTCCTATTTTAAACAGTTCAAAGTGATTTTAAAAAAAAAAAATAGGAAAAGAAAAAAAAATTTCATTGAACTCTAAGTGATTTAAAAAAAAAGGAAAAGAAAAATGCAAAAAGTTTACATTGGTTTTTATGCTTTTCTTTGTACCTCAGATCCGTTAGGTTGGAACAGTACAATCGATGGTCTAATCTTGACCATGATATGGTGTTAAGGGATGCTGGCTATCGAATTATCAAGAGGAATAACGACCAATAGCTTCGGCGGTAATGGTGTTGTTTCTCAAGGTAATTGCGGATATGACCAATCTCTAAGCCATTGATCGTCAGGAGGTTTGCATTGACTTGTAAGCACCCCATTTTTGCCATCCCAGCTAAACAAAGCCCTGCGGGCGTGTGGACAACAAAAGGAGAAAAATGATCGAAAGTTTGGATTTTTGACTGCGAATTTGAGAAAGTTTTCAATGGGTCTGTGAATTTGAGGAAGTTTTCAATGGGTCCACAGCAAGGTCATGGGTTATAATTTTACATGGATGCATAGGTCATAGAATTATCTTCGAAATGAGACCAGAATTGCTCAATTCTGATATCAAATGAAGAAGATATGACCATTTTAGTCGGATGATACATATAAGGGAGGTTTATGAAGTTATTATAAATTATCCCAGGGGCTTTCGTGCAAATTATCCTAAGTCGGATCGTTTGAATTTCAAATCATCATATCTTAATCATCCGACATCGGATTCAGATGATCCCAAGACCATTATTCTTCATTCATGATGTTCTACAAAATGGACGTAAAAAAATCCCGGGTAGAAGTCACCAGTGGGTCCCATGCAAGCTTGCATGCAAAATTATCGTCAGAACTTCAAAGCTGCATATCTTTTCCATTCTACATCGGATTCAGGTGATTTCAGTTCCTATATTCCTCATTTTTAATGTTTTACAAAATGAACTCAAAAAATTTGGAATAGAGGCCATCGAAAAATTCCATGCGGGATGACAGCGGAAATGACCCATGAAATGACAAGGAGAGAAAACCAGTTAATTCCAATTAATCCAGTCAACTCAGTTCAAGCCAGTTTTGGTCCAACCTAGCTCAACCCATATCAGTTTAACTCAGTCAACCTAAGTCAGTCTCAACCCGTTTCGAACCAGTTCATTCATGTGCATAGTATTTATATATATTATATATATATTATATACTATATATATATATGTATGTATGTTATTAAATATATGTGTATATATGTATATAATATATATTATTATATGTAAATGATAATCCAAAAGATTTTGAGAAGAAAAAAGAAAGAGGGGAGAGAGAAACGTGAAAGTGAAGGGGGATTTTGGTTTTGGAGATAATCCAAAAGATTTTTGAGAAAAAAATGGAAAGAGGGGAGAGAAAAAACGTGGAAGAGAAGGGATTTAGGGTTTTGAGATAATCCAAAAAGATTTTGAGAAGAAAAAGGAAAGAGGGGAGAGAGAAAATGTGAAAGAGAAGGGGATTTAGGGTTTTGAGATAATCCAAAAGATTTTTGAGAAAAAAGGGGGAAAGAGGGGAGAGAAAAAATGTGGAAGAGAAGGGGATTTAGGGTTTTGAGATAATCCAAAAAGATTTTGAGAAGAAAAAGGAAAGAGGGGAGAGAGAAAACGTTAAAGAGAAGGGGATTTAAGGTTTTGAGATAATCCAAAAGATCTTGAGAAGAAAAAAGGAAAGAGAGAGGAATAAAAAAAAAAGAAAAGAAAAAAGGGGGAAAAAGATTCCCCTTCACGTTTTCTAGAAAGAAAACGTGAAAGAGAGAGAGAGGAGAAAGAAAGAAAGAAAAAAAGGAAGGAAAGAAAAAGGAAAAAAAATATTTTTTAGAAAAAAGGATCTTCTAGAAAATGAGTGAAAAATTATAAATAGGCAAGAGGAGGATCCTTTTTTCCAGAGCAGAGAGAGAGGGAAACGTAGGTGAGAGAGAGAAACGTGAGTGAGAGAGAGAAAACGTGAGAGAGGAAGAAAGAAAGAGAGAGAAAAGAGAAAAGAAAGAAAAGAGAAGAAGAAAAGAGAGAAAGAGAAGAGAGAAAGAAGCAGAAGAGAGGAGAAGGAGGATTCACATTCAAAGGGGATTGATACAACCCCCAATCACCCTTCATCAACGGTTTCGCTCGATTTGAGCCCAAGGTTAGTACTCTAAACAAATTTAGAGGTCGTTATAATGCCCGAATGCCAATTTTGCTTGAAAAAGGCTAATTTTCATGAAATCTCAATCATGAATGCTCTATTACATGCTTGTTAATGTTAGGATGCCTATGTCTAACATTTTTCATGAATGATAATTTGTCTAAGCTATTCAATGATGAATTTTTGATTGATATACAATGATGTTTGATGTTTTTTGTAAATTTCATAAAGTGATTTTCTGATCTGAAAATTCCAGATTTAGTGTTCAAACTTAGGACGTACATCATATGTATTTTTTCTAAGATTTTGAAGCCCAAAATTTTATGGGAGTCTCTCTGATATGATATAAGACTACCCTAAAAATTTCGTTCCATTTGAAATTGGGGAAATATATTAAAAAATTTGTCTTTGACATTGCTATTTTTCTCGGATGTAATGCAATCCTCCATCGGAAAGTCTCTAGACAAAGGCATTATGGCCATAATCATAAAATCCACTTAACATGAACTATTTAGACATGAAAGTCTTCTAAAAAATGGCACTGGTTTCATATTTTTTTCATTTTTCGTTGAATTGATATCAATTTTTAAGTGCATAGTGCTTTGATTTCAGATCTGTCATGATGTGCTGATTTGCATGATTGAAAAGAGTCATTTTTCACAAAGAAAATATACTGTTTTAACTTGTTTTTCTTAATGAAATTTTATATCAGACAGTTATCTACATAGATATATGTCTGTATTTAATTTTCATTAAGAATAGAATTTTATTTGGAATTTATGGTGCAACTGGTCAAAAATCTGGAATAGACCTGACCAGTGTATTTGCCTGTACTTGGGGAATGTTTTCGACCTGCCTATGGTCTCTTTTAGGAATAGATTCCTTGAGACAAAATGTTGGCCTCTGAGTCTTCTTTCCAGGGATATCTTTTAAGAATTTTTTGAGTAAGTACAGTGCCCTATGTGCCCATTTTGGTCCAGCTTGACAAAGCTGTCATCTTGCTGCGTGTTCCATCATGTTTTGATTGATTCTCATATGCTTTGGTTGTTTCACACATGCCATATTTGATGCTATATTTGTTCACATGCTATGTTCGGATGCTCGTATGCATGCACTGATATAATTGGAATGGTCACACTGCCATAATTGGAATTGTCACACTGCCATGATTGGAATGCTACACATGCTTATTGTCATATTTGTCTGCTACACTTGCTCACATGCTATATTGGATGATTACTGTCATGTTTGGATGCACACTGCTATATTTGGAATACTACCACTGATATAGTTGGAATATTTTCATTTGCCATATTTGTCTTGGAAAGAGAAAAAATAAAAAAAATAGCAATTAGGGCAAGATACACCCTGAAATAGAAAGAATTGAACAATTAGGGTAGAAAACCCTAAGATGGAAAGAAAACAATAATTAGGGAAAGTGAAACCCTAAAAATGGAAAGAATAATTAGGGCAAAATAAACCCTAGAATAAAGAGAATAATTAGGGTATGAAACCCTAAAAAATGAAAATCACAATGAAAAGGGATAGGAAACCCTAGAAACCTAAGAATAGAAATATTAAAAATGGTAGGAATTTAGGTCTCATCCCTAGATCCTATTGACAAAAATAGAAAGAATTTGGTACACATCCCAAATAAAAATGGTAGGAATTTAGGTCTCATCCCTAGATCCTATTGACAAAAATAGAAAGAATTTGATACACATCCCAAATAAAAATGGTAGGAATTTAGGTCTCATTCCTAGATCCTATTGATAAAAATGGAAGGAATTTGGTACACATTCCAAATCCGACTCTCACAAATTTCGAACTACGTCGTACCTGATTTCTAGGGCAAACCCTAGAATACGTAGGCAATTTGGGAATCCCAAATACGGTACAAAGTCACCCATCAACCATCCATTCAGCATAATCTTCAACTTGAACAACAAAGAATCTAATTGAAGCAAATGCATAAATCACTTCCATAATCTTTAATCACACAAACCGTTTCGAACTACGTTTTTGGACTTGATTTCTAGGATTGAAATACGTAGGCAGTTTGAGATGTTTTACACGTCTCAAATTCAGTCCAAGACCGAACCATCTTTGGTCCGGTTCACTGTATAATATTGTACATTACATTTGCTTGTTTATTTGCTTTAAACATGATTGGCTGAACCCTAGGTTAGAATAACTTAGCAACTTGGTTTAGGATATCCCCCATTGAACCCTAGTCATCCAGTTGACCAAGCACAGTCAAAATTAGAATTTAAGGAAAGTTTAGGAGGCCGATATTGATCGGGCGGTTTGGGTGCCTAACACCTTCCCATAACCGTACCCTGAATACTTACCCGATCTCTTGCAGACCAAAGAACCGATACATTGGGTCACGAGTCAATAGAAGTCTTACCTTAGGGTGAGGCTACATTTTTAGAGGTCCTAGACCTTAATCTAGGTGGCGACTCCAACAGAATAAATCGATCTTCATCGATACGGGATACACATTTTCCATCCAGAGGAGGAGGATCACGTCGATTTCCCATTGTCCTCACAGTGGCGACTCCGCTGGGGATTAATATTCAGACTCCTAGGATACTTTCCTTATATTGATTTGCTTGACATTTGATGCTAGATCTAGGGTACTATATTTATTGTTTGTACATATTGTTTTGGGGGGAATGGGTTCTGTCACACTTTCGTGCGAGTAGCCGAACCGGGTCCCATGCATGTGGGGCGGCCCGCTAGGAGAAACACACAGCCTTGGCCTGTACTTTGTGAGACCACGACCGGCGAGCAGCCTCTAACGAGCGTTTCTTGGGTCCGCCTGGGAATGCGTTATGCTACTCCACGTCGCTTGGATCCTTGCAACATAGTATATAAAGGGAATGGGGGCCCATTATTCATCGAGCATTCGGTGATAGGTTACCCCGTCCTCGTCAAGGTGGCCTTTTCTGTCCTAACCCAGTTTGAGCCATATGTATGTTATTTTTGGTCCATCTTTGAACCAACATGGTAAAATCTACTCGATCATAATATTTACATCTGAGACGTCGAAGTTCTGCCCGTTTTTATCCTTGACTTGTCAACATGTAGGGATCCACACTTGAGTATTCTTGTCTCTCACTTGTTGGGAGCGTGAGGGTTACGTATACCCGCATACACATTAGTGTGGGCGGTCTGTACATGCCCTCCATCGTACAAAGCTCATTGTGTTGACCGTTCAATATTGATACGTCAATCTCAAAAAACGATCAGAAAATCTTCATCACGGTATAGATACTGTGATCAAGTAGAAATTTACCGGTTTTTTCAAATCATGAACCGCTTTTGTCATCCATCATGAAAACTACAAATAAGCATATCCGTTTCAATTTTTTGAAATTTGATGAACCACATGGTCGAACCTTGGTGCTACAATGATCCATTCGGAATCTTGAGGTCCCAAGACCAATCATGGGGTTATTCAAATACAAATAAATTGTTACAGATGATGTCTAATGGTCGGTTTTCATGAAGGAGCTAACTTTGTTTGGTCGAGTCAGCTTGTATGTGTATGTGCATCTTTCTCGTGTCCCATCACTTCTGAGTCTTAACCTTCGTTCATTGTTTATATAAAAATAAAATTAAAAAAAAAAAAAAAAAAAAAAAAAAAAAAAAAAAAAAAAAAAAAAAAAAAAAAAAAAAAAAAAAAAAAAAAAAAAAAAAAAAAAAAAAAAACAAAAAAAGGTTGAACTAGGGAGGATATAATTGTCTAGACTTAAGAGAACACCTGAGTGTGTAGACAAAGCATCCACTCTTATTACATCCTCTCATAAAAAGGTCTCATCATCACCGGTTCATGTCTCGGTTCATGTTCATAAGGAGGGACTTTCGTACCTCAAAGTGTTGGAATGGTTGGAAGACAATATATTGAGAGCCCAAATATTGCAAAGCGGAATTGAAATTCCATGATCGGAGTTAAGGAATCCAAGAGATTAGAAAGCTGAATCATAGATTCTGAGAGATTACATGTTTCTTTCCCATGATAGCATACCTGCCAATTTTAAATGGAAAAACTAAGATTGGAAAACATTTCATTTACCCTTGGCGACTGAGCCACTTTGACCGACGGAGTGCTGACTCCCAAATTACTTTCATCACCCAAGGTGACCCAAACTCAAAGGAGTAGCCCTTGAACCTTCAAGAATATCCCACCCACCTCCCAAAATCCAGGATGAAAAGGAAGACCATGTGGTCAATTATATCCCAAAATTAAGGTAGCCTGAAAATGAACTTCATGTGCAGCCTAAACTGGGGCAAAACCAAAATGTCAATGTACCCTAAATTGGGGCACAACAAAAATATCAATGCACCATAAACTGGGGCATAATTAAAGTGTTAATGGATTCAAAGTGGGGCAAACCAAAAAGGTGATGGACCAACTAGGTATAAGTCAGAGTTTCATGACATCCAAACTGGGACATAAGATTGGAATACATTTAACCAAATTGAGGCATTGGCCAGGTGAATGTCAAACCCAAATTGGGGCATAAATCAAAATGGTAATAGACCCAAGAGGGGTTTATCTCAAGATGGAAAGGATCAAACACATGTCGATAGATAGGCATAATGTGCCTTACTAGCGAAAGTCTGACGGAGATTCGGTCCTACAACCAATCATAAGTTGGCGTCAATGATGTCGTACCCAATTGGGGTAACTCGGTGAATTACTTGTCTAAACTGGCTACCATTGGTATCTGATAGGTCATCTATGTTTGGGCTTAAGTTCAATGTGTCTGTAGACGGTCCAGTCCAAAATGCTCTGAAAAAATGAACAATAATCACCTCATTTGAGACATCAACAACAGTGCTTTACTACTTCCAATCCATTCCTTCCCAGTTTGATATTTCTTCCTCTTCCATGTCCGTTGCTAATTCTGACTCTGATGACGATTGAGATGAAGGACCACAACCTGAACTTCTACTCCATCGGCCTTTAGAGAAATGAAAGCTCAACACACACATGAAAGTTATAGATGATTAAGTTGAAGTCATGCAAGCATTCGCAAATATACAAGTTGGTACATCAAAATGTCATCCCATTTGATCAATTTACAGAAAGATTTTTTTTATGGGATATTTCTACAGACAAGGACCATTCAAATGATTAAGTCTTTTACAAGTGCATAAAGTCTAGGACATAAAACTTGCTACGGATCAACCTCAAAGTCAAAGATGAGCTCAAAAAAAAAAAAAAAAAAAAAAAAAAGAGAGAGAGAAAAGAAAAAAAAAGAAAAAAAAAAAAAAAAAAAAAAGGAAAAAAAAAAAAAAAAAGAAAAAAAAAAGAGAAAGAGCTATACAAAATAATGAGGTTGGTTAGCATACTACATTGGAACAATGATGGTGGAGAAGTTCAACTATGGTGCATAGACTTGGAGCAACTACTTTGAAACACTAATGATGAGTGAGTTTGATTACAAGGCATGTACATGGGGCATCTCCTTTGGAGCCCTGCTGATGGACGAGTTAAGTTATAAAGCAATATGACAATTGGTACTCATACAATGACATATAGACACCATTTCTTAGAACCTGATTGGAGACCTGATCGTTTGTTGTGATTCACGTTGTGTGTTGAGCAGGATTTTTGATATTGGTCACTATATCCCACCCATACAGGGGTGGTCTCATCACTTTGTTGTCATCAGAGGATCTTTCTTTTTGGCTAAAGACTCTCTCTCCCGTCCATCAATCCGACGGTCTTCCACAGAGTCTACATTACATGCCCTTACTTCAAATGTCACAAAATTTTATGGTATTGTTTCTTGTGAACATATCGTCTTGTTATGCATAAATATTGTTCAATAAATCTGACTGGAATATCTATCTGTCGTTCATCATTTCGACGGCGTCCAAAAATTCCATAGTCCTTTTTTGCTAGCCGATAAAATGGCATCGCCTAGTGGAGATCAAGCCATTCTACATAAACAACCAAACACTCTCCTAATGGCAGACCCATTGGACAGTTTCTTATCTGTCCATCTGGACCTTCATCGTCATACTTGTATACAAACTTAAAGGATTTGGGCCCAAACATGGTTACAACTGATTCAGCATCTGAGCATAGCTTGTTGAAACTTGTTTTCTATCTGAGTGATACCGAGAAGAGAAAGCATTCTTTGACGTTTTTTCTAAAGATTAGTGTAGGGTTGCATCTCCTTAAGGTTATTTCTAGTGATGACTCAAAAGTCGTCTGCCTATCAATATGTGCAAACTTGAACTAAGACACTGGGGCAAAATCACCCATTTATCCAAACATCATGAGTTTAGTTGAGCCCTCTGTTTGAAACTCTAGCTGAGTTCATTTGAATGTAAGAGAAAGATGACTCATACAAATTTGAAAAAAAAATGAAATAAAATTGAGTCATTGTCATCATTTGCCCCTCATTAAAAAGACCTGATTTCCCTTTGATCAAAGTGAAACCCATATAAATTTGGCAGGAATGCAGAACATATCAAAATTGCCTTTTAAAGAAAAGAAACATGTTTCTCTCGGTCTAGATTAAGTCAAGTCAAGGAAAGTCGATCAAATCATGATCTCTAGTTCCTCTTGGATTCTGAGCAATGTTTGTGGACAAAGTGCAGATGCTGAGCCCCATTGTGGCTACCTCAATATTTATGGAAAGTTCAACCCATTTTGGAAATGAAGAAAGATGAAGAAAGGAATTGAAAAGAACAAGAAAAAGAAAAAGAGAAATAAAAAAAAAAAAAAAAAAGGAAAGAAAGGTCAAAGTACAGAGAAGAAAGAAGACTGAATGAAAGCAGAATTAGAATGGAAAAGAGAACAAGATGCAAGCAAAGAAAAGAAAGAAAGAAAGATCATGAAAAGAGAGAAAGCTCCAGCCGAACTACGCGGAACCTGATTCTGGAGGGACGGAAATCCCGAAGGATACGTAGGCAATTTGGGACACCCCAAATTCGGTCCAAAGGCTATACATCCAAAAGATACACATCCAAAGGCTACACATCCAAAGGCTATTCATCCAGAGGCTATTCATCCAAAGGATACACATCCAAAGGCGTTACATCATGAGCGGTCTTGAGCCAAAGTCACAGACCTGATAAGGTCGCTACTCAAGGAGCTTGACATCTACATTTTTTTGTTGTACAGTGTAAAAAAAAAAAAAAAAAAAGTTTACAGCATCAATTAAAGGGAACAATGTTATAATCCAGATCAAGTGCAGAATAATGCAAAAATGGGCCACTTTTGTCTTCGGTCTCAATTGCCCACAATCTCGGTCGAAGAGGGGCATCTGTAAGCACCCCATTTTTGCCATCCCAGCTAAACAAAGCCCTGCGGGCGTGTGGACAACAAAAGGAGAAAGATGATCGAAAGTTTGGATTTTTGACTGTGAATTTGAGGAAGTTTTCAATGGGTCTGTGAATTTGAGGAAGTTTTCAATGGGTCCACAAAGAAGGTCATGGGTTATAATTTTGCATGGATGCATAGGTCATAGAATTATCTTCGAAATGAGACAAGAATTGCTCAATTCTGATATCAAATGAAGAAGATATGACCATTTTAGTCGGATGATACATATAAGGGAGGTTTATGAAGTTATTATAAATTATCCCAGGGGCTTTCGTGCAAATTATCCTAAGTCGGATCGTTTGAATTTCAAATCATCATATCTTAATCATCCGACATCGGATTCAGATGATCCCAAGACCATTATTCTTCATTCATGATGTTCTACAAAATGGACGTAAAAAAATCCCGGGTAGAAGTCACCAGTGGGTCCCATGCAAGTTTGCATGCAAAATTATCGTTAGAACTTCAAAGCTGCATATCTTTTCCGTTCTACATCGGATTCAGGTGATTCCAGTTCCTATATTCCTCATTTTTAATATTCTACAAAATGAACGCAAAAAATTAGGAATAGAGGCCATCGGAAAATTCCATGCGGGATGACAGCGGAAATGACCCATGAAATGACAAGGAGAGAAAACCCAGTTAATTCCAATTAATCCAGTCAACTCAGTTCAAGCCAGTTTTGGTCCAACCTAGCTCAACCCATATCAGTTTAACTCAGTCAACCTAAGTCAGTCTCAACCCGTTTCGAACCAGTTCATTCATGTGCATAGTATTTATATATATTATATATATATTATATACTATATATATATATATATATATATATATATATATATATATATATGTATGTATGTTATTAAATATATGTGTATATATGTATATAATATATATTATTATATGTAAATGATAATCCAAAAGATTTTGAGAAGAAAAAAGAAAGAGGGGAGAGAGAAACGTGAAAGTGAAGGGGGATTTTGGTTTTGGAGATAATCCAAAAGATTTTTGAGAAAAAATGGAAAGAGGGGAGAGAAAAAACGTGGAAGAGAAGGGGATTTAGGGTTTTGAGATAATCCAAAAGATTTTGAGAAGAAAAAGGAAAGAGGGGAGAGAGAAAACGTGAAAGAGAAGGGGATTTAGGGTTTTGAGATAATCCAAAAGATTTTTGAGAAAAAAAGGAAAGAGGGGAGAGAAAAAATGTGGAAGAGAAGGGGATTTAGGGTTTTGAGATAATCCAAAAAGATTTTGAGAAGAAAAAGGAAAGAGGGGAGAGAGAAAACGTGAAAGAGAAGGGGATTTAGGGTTTTGAGATAATCCAAAAGATCTTGAGAAGAAAAAAGGAAAGAGAGAGGAATAAAAGAAAAAAAAAAAGAAAAAAGGGGGAAAATATTCCCCTTCACGTTTTCTAGAAAGAAAACATAAAGAAAGAGAGAGAGGAGAAAGAAAGAGGAAAAAAAGGAAGGAAAGAAAAGGGAAAAAAATATTTTTTAGAAAAAGGATCTTCTAGAAAATGAGTGAAAAATTATAAATAGGCAAGAGGAGGATCCTTTTTTCCAGAGCAGAGAGAGAGGGAAACGTGGGTGAGAGAGAGAAACGTGAGTGAGAGAGAGAAAACGTGAGAGAGGAAGAAAGAAAGAGAGAGAAAAGAGAAAAGAAAGAAAAGAGAAGAAGAAAAGAGAGAAAGAGAAGAGAGAAAGAAGCAGAAGAGAGGAGAAGGAGGATTCACATTCAAAGGGGATTGATACAACCCCCAATCACCCTTCATCAACGGTTTCGCTCGATTTGAGCCCAAGGTTAGTACTCTAAACAAATTTAGAGGTCGTTATAATGCCCGAATGCCAATTTTCCTTGAAAAAGGCTAATTTTCATGAAATCTCAATCATGAATGCTCTATTACATGCTTGTTAATGTTAGGATGCCTATGTCTAACATTTTTCATGAATGATAATTTGTCTAAGCTATTCAATGATGAATTTTTGATTGATATACAATGATGTTTGATGTTTTTTGTAAATTTCATAAAGTGATTTTCTGATCTGAAAATTTCAGATTTAGGGTTCAAACTTAGGACGTACATCATATGTATTTTTTCTAAGATTTTGAAGCCCAAAAATTTTATGGGAGTCTCTCTGATATGATAGAAGACTACCCTAAAAATTTCGTTTCATTTGGAATTGGGGAAATATATCAAAAAAGTTGTCTTTGACATTGCTTTTTTTCTCGGATGTAATGCAATCCTCCATCGGAAAGTCTCTAGACAAAGGCCTTATGGCCATAATCAGAAAATCCACTTAACATGAACTTTTTAGACATGAAATTCTTCTAAAAAATGGCACTGGTTTCATATTTTTTTCATTTTTCGTTGAATTGATATCAATTTTTAAGTGCATAGTGCTTTGATTTCAGATCTGTCATGATGTGCTGATTTGCATGATTGAAAAGAGTCATTTTTCACAAAGAAAATATACTGTTTTAACTTGTTTTTCTTAATGAAATTTTATATCAGACAGTTATCTACATAGATATATGTCTGTATTTAATTTTTATTAAGAATAGAATTTTATTTGGAATTTATGGTGCAACTGGTCAAAAATCTGGAATAGACCTGACCAGTGTATTTGCCTGTACTTGGGGAATGTTTTCGACCTGCCTATGGTCTCTTTTAGGAATAGATTCCTTGAGACAAAATGTTGGCCTCTGAGTCTTCTTTCCAGGGATATCTTTTAAGAATTTTTTGAGTAAGTACAGTGCCCTATGTGCCAATTTTGGTCCAGCTTGACAAAGCTGTCATCTTGCTGCGTGTTCCATCATGTTTTGATTGATTCTCATATGCTTTGGTTATTTCACACATGCCATATTTGATGCTATATTTGTTCATATACTATGTTCGGATGCTCGTATGCATGCACTACTATAATTGGAATGGTCACACTGTCATAATTAGAATTGTCACACTGCCATGATTGGAATGCTACACATGCTTATTGCCATATTTGTCTGCTACACTTGCTCACATGCTATATTGGATGATTACTGTCATGTTTGGATGCACACTGCTATATTTGGAATACTACCACTGATATAGTTGGAATATTTTTATTTGCCATATTTGTCTTGGAAAGAGAAAAAATAAAAAAAATAGCAATTAGGGCAAGATACACCCTGAAATAGAAAGAATTAAACAATTAGGGTAGAAAACCCTAAGATGGAAAGAAAACAATAATTAGGGAAAGTGAAACCCTAAAAATGGAAAGAATAATTAGGGCAAAATAAACCCTAGAATAAAGAGAATAATTAGGGTATGAAACCCTAAAAAATGAAAATCACAATGAAAAGGGATAGGAAACCCTAGAAACCTAAGAATGGAAATATTAAAAATGGTAGGAATTTAGGTCTCATCCCTAGATCCTATTGACAAAAATAGAAAGAATTTGGTACACATCCCAAATAAAAATGGTAGGAATTTAAGTCTCATCCCTAGATCCTATTGACAAAAATAGAAAGAATTTGATACACATCCCAAATAAAAATGGTAGGAATTTAGGTCTCATTCCTAGATCCTATTGATAAAAATGGAAGGAATTTGGTACACATTCCAAATCCGACTCTCACAAATTTCGAACTACGTCGTACCTGATTTCTAGGGCAAACCCTAGAATACGTAGGCAATTTGGGAATCCCAAATACGGTACAAAGCCACCCATCAACCATCCATTCAGCATAATCTTCAACTTGAACAACAAAGAATCTAATTGAAGCAAATGCATAAATCACTTCCATAATCTTTAATCACACAAACCGTTTCGAACTACGTTTTTGGACTTGATTTCTAGGATTGGAATACGTAGGCAGTTTGAGATGTTTTACACGTCTCAAATTCAGTCCAAGACCGAACCATCTTTGGTCCGGTTCACTGTATAATATTGTACATTACATTTGCTTGTTTATTTGCTTTAAACATGATTGGCTGAACCCTAGGTTAGAATAACTTAGCAACTTGGTTTAGGATATCCCCCATTGAACCCTAGTCATCCAGTTGACCAAGCACAGTCAAAATTAGAATTTAAGGAAAGTTTAGGAGGCCGATATTGATCGGGCGGTTTGGGTGCCTAACACCTTCCCATAACCGTACCCTGAATACTTACCCGATCTCTTGCAGACCAAAGAACCGATACATTGGGTCACGAGTCAATAGAAGTCTTACCTTAGGGTGAGGCTACATTTTTAGAGGTCCTAGACCTTAATCTAGGTGGCGACTCCAACAGAATAAATCGATCTTCATCGATTACAGGACACATTTTCCATCCAGAGGAGGAGGATCACGTCGATTTCCCATTGTCCTCACATGACCCTGATTCGAAAAAATCCAACTTTTAGTATCGAATTTAGAGGAAAAAGAAAAAAAAATTTATCATTTGAAACAGTTTTGTGCATGAGTGTATGGACTCGTGATGCTAGCAATCGTCTAGTAAGGGTCCCATCATTTACAATGGCTGAACCAAAGATGACAATTAAGGATAGATTTACCCTGCTAGGGCAGCACAACCTTCATGTATTCAATTACCGGCTGCCACAGGCAACAACTATGAATTGAAAACTCAATTCATTACCATGCTTCCTCATTTTCATGGGTTATCTTCAGAGGATGCATATTTGTTCCTCCGTGAGTATGAGGAGGTGTGTGCCCTCATTAAAATGCAACAGCTCAGTGATGATGCTGTCAAATTGGGTGCATCACTTTTTCACTCAAGGATGGAGCTAAAAATGGCTTTATGGTCTTCCCACAAATTCCATTACACCTTGGGAAAAATTTACTGTGTTATTCCTTAAAAAGTTTTTTCCTCTTCACAAGACAAATAAACTTCGAGGGGATATAATGTGATTCAAACAAGAATCAAATGAGTCTTTTTCAAGACTCATGGAAAGGTTCCAAGGTCTACTCCAAGAGTGCCCTCACCATGGTATTGAAATATGGCAGCTTTGTCAAATTATTTACGAGGGGATAGACTTTCCTACCAAGCAAATGCTTGAGTCTATGTGTCCTCAAGGATTTACTTCCTATGAGGATGTTAACGATGCTTGAAACTTTTTGGCGGATCTCGACGAAAAAACAAGAGAGTGGGAGTCTGTGCAGGTGACAGATCGCACCCAAAAAGGTAAAGGTTACTTTGTCGATGGCATAGTAGCTAAGGAGGCCCACTTAGATAGCCTTATCAAAAGGATAGAAGCTTTAGTTCCTAAAGACCCTATCCAAAAGCAAGTCCTAATGTGCAACTGGTGTCAAACTCCTGGACACACAGTAGAGGAATGTCCTTCACAGGAAAATTCTCAGAATGCTAATGTAAGTGCACTTTACATATAGTAACACTTACAATCCAGGATGGAGAAATCACCCAAATTTTTCTTGGAACCAAGGGAACCATGTGGACCCATCCCAATTTCCAAATCAGGGTCCTCCCAGTCACACCAGGTCATATGCTCCCCCTAGACCCAATTTTGTTCCCCAAGGTAATTTTCAGCAACCCCCTGGGTTTTCTAACACGGGTGAGCCGGCTAGACTCAGTGAGTTGGAGAAGAATGTGGCAGCTCTAATGGCAGGGTATACCAGTATGGAGAGGACACTTACCCAATTGGTTACCCTAATGTGTGAAAAGAACAAGAGTATTCTGCCCAGCCAACCAGAGACCAACCCACGCCATCACCGACAACCAAATAAGTCAAACCCTCAAGTGAATGACATAGAGAATCAATCAGGGTCCTCCAAACAATGCAATGCAGTCCATGCATTACGGAATGGCCAAGAGTACTTACGGGATGAAGCACCAAAGACAAACCCACAGTTGTTCCCATTAATATTCCCCAATCTAAGGCAACTACTGAGCCTCTTTCTTCAGGTTCGTCTGATGTACCTGAAAGACCCAAAGAGACTGTCTCGGACAGAGTTTTTACTCCACCAGCCCCATTCCCTAATAGGTTGGTAAACCAAAAGAAGACTGTTTTAGTTGATAAAATTTTAGAGGTCTTCAAACATGTAGAATTGAATATCCCACTTTTGGATGCAATTGACCAAATTCCTATTTATGCAAAAGTCCTTAAGGACTTATGCACACAAAAGAGGATTAGTCAAATTCCTAAAAAGGTATTCTTGGCTACACATTTAAGTTCCCTTCTGAACCATCCTGTGGCAGCCAAATACAAGGACCCTGGCTGTCCTACCATCTCTTGCATCATAGGCAACACTTTTATTGATCATGCTCTGCTAGATTTAGGTGCAAGTGTGAATCTTCTACCTTATCATGTTTACCAACAATTAGGATTGGAAAAGTTGAAACCAACGTCCATCTCACTTCAACTAGCTGATCACTCTGTAAAAACTCCTAAAGGAATGGTAGATGATGTTTTGTTAAAGGTAGGAGAATTTCTTTTTCCTGTGGATTTTATTGTTTTAGAAATACATCCTGTCTCCAATAGGGATCAAATCCCTATCATTTTAAGGAGACCGTTTCTGGCTACAAGCAATGCACTGATAAATTGCAAGAACGATCTCATGAAACTGTCATTTGGTAACCAAACTCTTGATTTAAATGTATTTAGGCTGGGTAAGCAACCGAATGAGGAAGTACATATGATCCAAGAATTCCCTGACCATGTAGAGACCACTTTTGACATTGACTTTGACTCGGAATTCTTGCAGTGTATGGAAGCGTTGGGAGGAGTAGCGGATACTTTCTCATCAGAGGCATGGAGTATCCACACACCTGTGGAACCTCTAGGACCTCTATCCACTTCCATTCTCAAGCCCTCAATGGTTGAACCACCTAGCTTAGAATTAAAGGAGTTACCATCCACTCTGAAGTATGCCTTCTTAGGACCTGACCAGACTCTTCCTGTTATTATTGCATCTGATTTGACTTCTAATCAGGAAGAAGAGTTAGTCAAACTCTTACAAAATCACAAGGAAGCCTTAGGTTGGACTGTGGCTGACATCAAAGGTATTAGTCCGTCTATTGTTCAACATCATATACACCTTATGGAAGATATCAACCCCTCAAGGAAACCTCAGAGACGGGCAAATCCTGTGATGAAGGAAGCCATTAAGAAAGAGATTCTAAAGTGCTTAGCTCATGGGATCATATATCCCATATCTGATAGTGAGTGGGTAAGTCCGGTACATGTGGTACCAAAGAAGTCAGGAGTCACGGTAGTTGCTAATGCTGACAATGAATTGATTCCAACCCGTATCCAAACAGGATGGAGAGTCTGCATAGACTACAAAAAGCTGAATACGACAACGTGGAAGGATCACTTCCCTTTGCCTTTCATTGACCAAATGTTAGAGAGGTTGGTCGGACATGAATACTATTGCTTCTTAGATGGATACTCCGGTTACAATCAAATCCCCATTGCCTTAGATGACCAACACAAGACCACTTTCACATGCCCCTACGGAACCTATGCTTACCGGCGCATGCCTTTTGGGCTATGCAATGCCCCTGCCACTTTTCAAAGGTGCATGATGAGCATATTCTCAGATATGGTTAAAAAAAATTTAGAAGTATTCATGGATGATTTTTTTGTGCATGGGTCTACTTTTTCTGATTGCCTACATAATCTTTCATTAGTTCTTGTCAGGTGTACGGAGAAAGATTAAGTTTTAAATTGGGGAAAATGCCACTTCATGGTAAAACAGGGCATAGTATTGGGTCACATCATTTCCAAAGATGGGATCATGGTTGACAGAGCCAAAGTAGAATTGATTGAAAAGCTACCTGTTCCCAAATCTGTTAAGGACATTCGCTCCTTTCTAAGACATGCCGGTTTCTATCGGAGGTTCATTAAAGATTTTAGTCAAATTGCTCGTCCTCTCACCTCTTTGCTTGCTAAAGACCAGCTCTTTGATTTTAATGATGCCTGCCTTGAGAGTTTTAATCAACTCAAAAAGATTTTGACCACTGCCTCCGTTATTCAGGCACCCATATGGACAGAGCCCTTTGAGCTTATGTGTGTTGCTTCTGATTTTGCATTAGGAGCTGTCCTTGGGTAACGTATCAATAAGTTACCCCATGTAATTTGTTATGCAAGTAGGACTTTAAATGATGCACAGCTTAATTACACCACCACTGAAAAAGAATTCTTAGCTGTTGTATTCGCTTTAGAGAAATTTCGTGCCTACTTGATAGGATCCCATGTCATTGTGTATACGGATCATGCCGCTCTCAAACATCTCTTGCAGAAAAAGGATGCCAAAGCTCATCTCATTAGATGGGTTTTGCTTTTACAAGAGTTTGACTTAGAGATTAGGGATAAACCAGGAATAGAAAATTTGGTTGCTGACCACTTATCCCGACTGCCTAATTCTTTGACTGTCGATTCACCAGTCAACGAGTCTTTCCCAGATGAGCAATTGTTTGCAGTATCTAGTGAGCCTTGGTTCGCTGATATTGTAAATTACTTGGTAACGGGTGCGACCCCTTCCCATTGGTCCGCCCAGGATAGGTATAGATTCCATTCCCAAATGAAGTACTATTTTTGGGGCGATCCGTATATGTTCAAGACTTTCCCTGATCAGATTATCAGGAGATGTGTACCTGACCATGAACAACAATCTGTGCTATCTTATTGTCATGATCAGGCGTGTGGTGGCCACTTTGGGCCAAATAAGACTGCGGCCAAGGTTTTACAGTTTGGATTCTACTAGCCTAGTCTTTTTAAGGATGCATTTAATTACTGTAAGGCATGCCCTTCTTGTCAGTCTTTAGGCCGCATTACCAAGCGGAATATGTTGCCACTAAACCCAATTCTGGTGGTTGAAGTTTTTGATGTTTGGGGTATTGATTTTATGGGTCCGTTCCCAAAGTCTTTTGGGAATGAGTATATCTTGTTAGCTGTGGACTACGTGTCCAAATGGATAGAAGTTGTTGCTACTAAGACCAATGACCACAAGGTAGTCATTAAATTTTTAAAGGAGAATATATTCTCCCGATTTGGTACCCCTCGAGCTATCATTAGCGATAGGGGAAAACACTTTTGTAACAAACCATTTGAGGTCCTTGTTCGAAAATATGGTATTACCCATAAATTGGCAACCCCTTACCACCCTCAGACTAGTGGACAGGTTGAAGTGTCCAATCGACAAATCAAACAAATTTTGGAAAAAATTGTCAATCCTACTCGTAAGGATTGGTCCATTCGCCTCATAGATGCTTTGTGGGCTTATAGAACTGCTTTCAAGACCATTCTTGGTCAATCCCCTTACCGTCTGGTGTACGGAAAAGCCTGCCATCTACCAGTCGAATTGGAACATCGGGTATTTTGGGCAATTAAGAAATTAAATTTTGATTTGTCAGATGCTAGCACTCATAGAGGACTCCAGCTCTCTGAGTTGGATGAATTGAGAAATGATGCCTACGACACTGTCCGCATCTATAAAGACAAGACCAAGGCTTATCATGACAGACATATCCTTTGGAAGTCTTTTACCCCTGGCGACAAGGTTTTGCTTTATAATTCTTGTTTGCATATTTTTCCTGGTAAACTTAGATCTCGTTGGGAGGGCCCTTATATTGTTCAAAATATTTTCTCATCGGGTGCAATTGAGATTTTAAATCCAGGTATAGGTGCAACCAGCAAAGTGAATGGTCAGCGTTTGAAGCCATTTTTGGAGCTTCCACACGACTCCACTGAAGAGGTCATGGATCTCCATGAGCCTTTTTACACTGATCCTTGATTCAGGGAGTTTTTTTCTTCCCCTTGTCTTTGTCTTTTATTTTTCTGTATACATTGAGGACAATGCATGATTTAAGTATGGGGGAAGGGTTGAGATTTCATAAAATAAAAAAAAATGAATTTTGAGCTTTCATTGTAAATTTTAACTTTTTAACTTTGGTTTTTGGGAAAGTCAATCACTATTTCTATGGTTTTGACACAAAAAAGGAAGGAGAAAGAGACCTAGGAAACTATCACATACGAAGTAATGAAACCCTATGTGAGGATAGTACTTAGGTTGTATTTTGAGATGGGAATTAAGTTAGAAAATACATCTTACCTCTCCTGAAGGGATGAATATTTTATGGTTATAGTTGGTAATTTCAACCTTTGAATAAAGCTGAGACCTCCTTGTACTATAAAAAAATCATAATAAGAAAATAATAATATAAGAGTTTTTTTTATTCTTGGAACTATACAGGACATTCCGCCTCAAGAAGCGAGGTGTCTTGATTGAAATTCCTTGGATATAGCTCTTGTTAAAAAAAAAAAAAAAAAAAACTCTTTAGCATCAATGTCTTTAAAGATATGCCAAAAGTGAAGCTACATAGTAACATGGGAATGCATAACCACCTGCACTTCTCAAGCCAATTGTAGTGGAATAGCTTAAAGAGGAAGAAAGAAAGAAAAAAAAATACAAGTGTTGAAAGCTATTCTTGGGTCTTGGTTACCAGTATGTTACAAAGGGTTCACCTTAAGGAGAGATATGTTTGGAAGATATAACAAGGTTTCCTAATTGAGATGCAACCTTAGTGTTTGAATCATATGAGGTAGCAATGTTCAAGTGTGGGGGTTTCTATGTTTTCTTGATCCCAAGTTGAGTATCTTGACTAATAAGATATCTGTGTGCTCTCTTTCCTTAATACCAAAATTAAAGTTTAAAATTTCTATATGAATTTTGTGTCTTTATTCTCTGAAAATACTCACGAGACACAACTCATCCACTAGGGGTAACCTAGGGGTTTAAAGGCTTGTTGCACGTGCTAAGTGCAATCGTGATTCCTACGAAAGTGAGTTAGGATTTTATTTTATTTTTATATTTTTCTTTGCTTGAGACTAGCAAAGCTCAAGTGTGGGGGAATCTGATGAACACATTTTATGTGTGAATTTAGGGCATAAAATATACATCTCTTATTCTATTTATGATGCTTCTCGGGTATTTAATATTGATTTTATGTTTATTGGGTATAGGTTAAAGAATAGAGAAATTTGAGCTTAAAAATATCATTTTATGAATTTTTGGAGATCCTGTCCAGTTAACTCACCTAGTCAACTCAGCAGCCGGACATAAGATGAATTTTATGAGGAGAGCCACGAATTTTGTGTATAAGATCAGCCTTGGACCAAGTCAAAGAATAGCCCAATCTCATGTGAAAGATTCCATTCTCTTGAGAAAATATTTCTTAGTTATTTGGAATCAAATTTACAAGATTGCCATGGCATGGAAGAATGGAAAGCTCCAATCGATTATGAAAGTTTTCAAAAAGAGATAATGATGCTAAAGATATGATGAGTTGGTGCAAGATTTTTTCTACTCAAGAATCGTCCATATACAATGAACCTACAAGATTGGAATTCGGTTACCAAAATTATCTCCACAAAATCTCTTGTAATTCAATTGTAAAGATTGATTGTGATCTTTACTCTCTTGTATATATATGTGATGCTCAGCAATAGAAAATCATCCAATAATTCTATTATAAGTTTTTTCTTAGTTTTGAGAATTTATGAGAGAGTTTGAGATTCTTAGTTTTTTTTTCTTTTTCTTTTCAAGTTGTGTTCTTCTTGCTTAAGTTTATTTTTATTTATTTATTTATTTGTTTTTAGTTTTAATTTCACATTTAGAACTCTATAGTAGGGTAGATAAATATAGGTTGTATCCCATTACTAATTTAATTTAGGGGAGAAGGCTCCCTTTGTAATCGTTTGCACATCGCCTTGGAGTGACAACAAGACGACGAGCAACGACAGAGAAATCTTCTATCGAGATAAGTTTTTCTTACATTCTTTTACTTTTAATTTCTTTTCTTTCTTGCAATAAATCTGTGTTACTTTATGGTTAGTGGTTTCGTAAATTTTCGTACCGTTATGAATGGTTATTATTGTTTTTATTGCTTGATTAATTTTTATTTAAAGAGATTAAGGTGTTAATTCAATCATATCCCTTTGGTACGCTTTGTCTTATTTGAGTTAGGATAATAGCGATTCCTCCCTGAGATCGACCCGTTACTGCACGATACTGTGCACTTGCGGTTACATACATATTTAATTCACATCATAAAGGATGATGATCAGGCCACTGTTGCAGAGACGTTGCATAGATCAAAGAGGAGGAAACTCACCTCTGAGACTCCCAGACTTATTTTTCCTGAGGATACTCCTCAGGACATCTTGCAGCGGATTTCAGTTGGCCCTCCACCATTATACTCTCTCCACCCAGGGGAGATGACTGTCGACTTGGCACCTGCTAGTCCTTCCAGTGGTGCCTCGCTTGTTTCTATTACAACCATCCCCCCGAGGGTCATTTACCACCCCCCCTCCGACTGTAGATGCAGGTTCTGCGGTCAGTCTTCCTCCTAGCTCCGCACAAGCCACAGTGGTTGCATCACTACCACTAGTCTCGAGCCTGAAAGCCTTTCCTCTGTCTCCTCTGGTCTACCCTCCATTCCTACAGATTCTACTGTAGTTACATCCTTTCGCCCACTCTCCGGAGATTTACCTCCGCTAGCCCCATCCACTTTTCCTCAAATCTCCACCTCCTT
Organism: Protea cynaroides; assembly: GCA_028583415.1. Classification (NCBI taxonomy): domain Eukaryota; kingdom Viridiplantae; phylum Streptophyta; class Magnoliopsida; order Proteales; family Proteaceae; genus Protea; species Protea cynaroides. Next base: position 91,144,882 of record CM053269.1, read on the forward strand.
CATGCCCGTACAATCTTCTCTCTCTGGGCACCCTGCCGAGGAAAGTATCAAAGGGAAAAGGCCCAGCCATGCCTTCCACCTTACCTCAAGGTTCGGCTTCGACCCTTCCTATGACTGGCTCTACCCTTTCTACCTCCGGCTCGAGTTCCGCTGCTGCCGAGCCTACCTTATTCATTCTGTCTTGGAAGGTACTTTCCATAGACACTGGGTTACTCAACCGCCCGGTGGCTTAAGAGGTTGTCCATCATGCTTGTTTACCTACTGACGTGGACTTTTTCAAATAATCCCAGCTTGAGGGCATCGACCAGGGCCAATGCGCAGCCCTCTACCAGGTGAGTACTCCCTCCTTTTCTCTCTTTTTTTTTTGATTGATCCATCTCTCACACATTTTTTTTTTTTTGTTTTTTATAGATAATGTGCGGGACAAACTACTACCGCAAGATGCTGGTGAGTTCCATACGCAAGTTGAAAGAGGTGCGCACTTCCATTCAGCAGAGTAGCAGGCTTCTATCGACTGCCCTAGCGGAGCGCGACCAAGCCATCCACGATCAAGACACCGCTGTCACAGCCCACACTGAAGCTGAGGAGGTCTGGAAAGAGGAGAAGGATACTCTTTCTTCTAAGTTGGAAGTGGTCGAGAAAGAGAGAGATGATGCCGAAACAAGGGCCTCAGAGGCAGAGGAGCGAGCCAAGGAAACAGATGACCGGGCCAAAGATCTGGACATAAAATGGCGCTCTACCGAAGTATCTTTGGAACTAATCCGGAGGTGGCTGTCTGATGAAAAGACCAGGTACAGGAGGTTAGATGAACACTTTACTTCCTGTGCCAAGGTCTTTGAGGCTGCCCAGAAGGAATTATCTGAGGTGCGACTATCAAATGAGGTCATGTCAGATCAGCTCAAAACGACCACCGACCTTAACAAGCAACTGTAAGAGGAAGTCAGAGTTCTGCAGGGGGCCCGGGATTAATTAGTAATGGAGAGGGGCAATTTGTTGACAGAGAACTGCAGGTTGCAGGCCGAGTTATCCCACACCATCACCAAGGAGGATGCCCTTAAAGGAGATATGGCTATTCTGTAAGATTGAAGTGTCGACATGCAGTCTTCTATGGCCCGCTTGACCGAACAGCTGGCGCAAGCCCATGCATCTCTGGCGCAAGATAAAGAGAAAACCCTAAGGGCCTTACTTGAGTCTGATGACATGGAGGGCCTTTTTGGGAAAGAAAGAGCTCGGGCCATCAGGGAAGCTCTCTTGGTTGTGCATTCACAAATGTCTACTCATCTTCTACCCTTCAACTTTTTCAGCATCCCCTTGATGAGTACAGTGATTCGGGACAAACTTGTGCAACCCTCGAGTCTTCCCTTAACAGCTCCCAGCACAGATTTGGCGGTGATATCTTCTCCTCAAGAAGTGGCTCCACTCTCCATTATTCCTCCACTGGATACCCCGAGAACGGCTTCGAGGACCCCTCATCTCTTCCATCGGCAGAAACCCCCAGCATGACCTCCTCTGGTACTTTTTCGATAGAAACGCCTTTGGTCGAATGAGCACAACCATGTACTAATCAAACATATGTTTTTTCTCTTTTTTTTTGGTAAGGATATACACATCATGTCTTATTCAATATAATTTCCTTTGTGCTCAACTTATCTTATACTTTTACCCCTTTCTTTTTTTTTAAGTACTTTTTCTAAGTACTCCACCCCACGCCCCCTGGCGTTAAATGATTGTGCTCTACCAATGATTTAAAACCAAAATAGTAGACCTTTTTTATTTTCAAGTCCCGGAGGCCTTATTTCTTTTTCTAGACCCGGAGGCCTTTTCTTTTTTGAGACCCGAAGGCCTTTTCCTTTTAAGATCCGGAGGCCTTTTCTTTTTCGAAACCCGGAGGCCTTTTCTTTTTTGAGACCCGGAGGCCTTTTCTTTTTCGAGAACTGGAGACCATATTTCTTTTTTGAAACCCAGAGACCTTTTCCTTTTCGAGACCGGGAGGCCTTTTCTTTTTTGAAACCCGGAGGCCTTTTTTTTTCGAGACCCGGAAGCCTTTTCTTTTTCGAGACCCAGAGGCCTTTTCCTTTTCGAGACCCAGAGTCCTTTTCCTTTTCGAGACCTGGAGGCCTTTTCCTTTTCGAGACCCATATGAAACGGTGTAGTGTAAGTAGAGATTCCATTAAATAAATAGAAAAGGAACCTTACACATAGTATCTTCAAAGGTTCTTGGAGTGCCAAGTGCGTGGTAAGGCCGACCCATCCATCGTCTCTAGGTGATACGACCTTGGTCTGGTAGCTTTCATAATGCGGTACGGTCCCTCCCAATTTGGAGTTAACTTGCCTTGCTGAGTAGGAATAGTGACAGTCGTCGAGCGTAAAACCAAGTCACCTACTTTGAAAAAATTCTCCTTGACCCTCGAATTGTAATACTTGGCTGTTTTCTATTGGTACGCCGCTATGTGCAGTCGAGCTATCTCGCGAACATCTTCCAGAAGATCCAGGTCCATTAAGAGGACGTCTTTGTTAGTATCCTCATTGAAGTTCAACACCCTGTAACTTTTCTCCACTACCTCGATCAGAATAACAGCTTTGGAACCGAATGCCAACTTGAAAGGAGTGGCCCCTGTAGTCGTTCATTGGGTTGTTCGATATGACCATACCACACTGGGTAATTCTTGAGCCCATGCTTGCCTCTTTTCTTCCACGCGTCATGCCAGGCCATGCAGCAGAGTACGATTGGTGACTTCAGTATGTCCATTAGCTTTCGGGTGCGCTACTGACGCGAATCTATGCCCAATTTTATGGTCGCGACAAAATTCATGGAAGATCCGACTTGAGAACTGCGGACCATGTCGGTGACCAATACTTATGGGATTCCGTATCTATAGAGGACATCAAGTCTAAAGAATTTCTTAGCTTTATGTGTTGTGACCCTTATCATTGCTTTTACCTCGATCCACTTGGTGAAGTAATCAATTGCCACCAAGATATATTGCAGTTGCCCCTTTGCTTACGGAAAAGGTCCTAAAATGTCCATACCCTAGACTGTGAAGGGAATAGAAGAAGGAATATGCCATAACTAAGCACATGGGCGATGAGACATGGGAGCATGCTTCTGACACGCTTTACAACTTTTGGTGTACTTTTCACAATCGCTCATTATACGAGGCCAATGATAGCCCATTCGGATGATCTTAAAGCATATGGTACGCCCACATTGGTGGGCTCTGTAGATTCCCTTTTGAACCTCCGCCATAATGTACTTGGCCCTCGAGGGTGGAACACAACGAAGTAAGGGAAATGTATGAGATTTCTTGTATAGTACCTCGTCATGAATGACATACGACCCCGCCTGAGTCTGAATACGCCGGGCTTCCTTCTTGTCTCCAAGCAGGATGTTTCACCCAAATAAGTGAGTAAAGGATCCATCCACTAGGGTTCGAAATAGATGAGTAAGACTTCTTCTACGGAGTCGATGCTAGGATCTGACAGATGCTCGACATACACCGGCACGTCGAAGCGGCTCAAATCGCTGGATCCTAGGTGTGAGAGAGCATCTGCTTTAGTATTCTGATCACGAGGTATGCTGACCATTACGAACTTCTTCAGAGGTTCAAAGAGCTGTTTTACGAGGGTCAAGTATCCAGCTAGATGGCTCTATCGAGCCTCATAGATCCCCGTGACCTGTCACACAATCACTTGGGAATCCCCATATACTAACAAACGGGTAACCCTCAACTTTCTAGCCAATTTAAGCCCTGCCACCAGGGCTTCGTACTCTGTCACATTATTGGTTGTTGAAAAACCAAAGTGTACAGACGTTAGTACCTTAAACCCTTCAGGGATGATGAGGACAATACTTGCTCCCACATCATCTTGGTTGGAAGCTCCATCTATGTCTATGACCCAAGAAGGCTCTTCAGGACCAAGGAAGATTTTAACCTTAGCTTCTTCAAGTGCCCACTCTGTATTCGACCCTTCTTCTTCACCGCCTGGAAGGGTACTTTTAATCAAAAAATCTGCTAAGGCTTGTGCTTTAATGGTGGTCCGGGGTTAAAACTTGAGGTCAAATTCCCCTAGTTCGACTGCCCAGTTGATCATACGCCCAGACACGTCCATTCTGGAGAGGAATTTGTTTAGGGGTCAATCTGTCAATATGGTGACAGAGTGAGACTGAAAATAGGGTCATAGTTTACGGGCACAAACTACCACGGCTGAGCCAAGTTCTCAATGGACTGATACCTGGTCTCTGCATCTAATAAGACCTTACTAACATAGTACATAGGATGTTATACTTTATCAACTTCCTTGACCAATACTGCGCTGACTGCACATGGCGAGACCGCTAGATAAAGTAGTAGCATATCTCTTGTCTCTGGCTTTACCAGCAAAGGGGGTGAAGAAAGATACTGCTTGAGGCCGCAAAACGCTTCCTCGCATTCGATCATCCACTCGAAAGGCTTGGATCCCTTAAGAGTCTTGAAGAATGGGAGATATTTATCAGCAGACCTGGACAAGAATTGTCCGAGGGCAGTGATTCGTCCTGTAAGCACTTGGACCTGCTTGGGTGTGGTTGGAGATTTCATATTTTGGATTGCCTCGATCTTTGTGGGGTTAGCCTCGATCCCCCTCTGGGAGACCATGAAACCCAAAAACTTGCCAGACTGTACCCCAAAATCACATTTTGAGGCATTGAGGCGCATGGAGTTTCTCCGCACTACGTCAAAAACTTTCTTGAGGTCCGCCAAGTGATCTTCCGCATGAGCTGTCTTGACTAAGAAGTCATCCACATATATTTCCATGGTTCGACCAATCTGTCTTTCAAAGATCTTATTAATGAGCCTTTGATACGTTGCCCCCGCATTTTTCAACCCAAAGGGCATTATTGTATAACAGTATATGCCCTTGCTGGTGATAAAAGTTATATTCTCCTCATCTTCTTTGGCCATCTTTATTTGATTATACCCTGAATAAGCATCCAGAAAGGATAACAACTCATGCCCTACGGTGACATCGATGAGCTAATCTATCCGAGGCAAGGGGTAAGAATCTTTTGGGCATGCTTTATTAAGATCAATAAAACCGATACATACATGTCAGCGATCGCCAGACTTAGGCACTAGTACAACATTGGCTAGCCAGTCTGGATAATATACTTCTCGAATAAATCCGGCTTTCAACAATTTTTCGACCTCCTGATCTATGATTGCTTGCTTCTTTACCAATACTGTACTCTTCTTTTGGCGAATAGGGTGTTGGTGCAGATCTATCTTGAGGTGATGCTCCATGGTCAAACGCGGGATCCTAGGCATATCTTCTGGAGTCCAGGCAAAATTTTTTGAATTCGCCTTCAGGAATTTTATGAGCCCTTATCTTTGTTCTTCTAGGAGAGCCGATCCAACGAGGAATGTCTTTTATGGATGGTCATCATTAAAAGGCACTGGAATAAGATCTTCGACTGGAGTGGTCCGTTCTGTTGGAAATTCATCATGATACTCATCTAGCTGGATTACTTGAACCAGTTGATCTTCCTCGATGGTAGCCAGGGAGGCTGCGTGACACCTTTTCGACACTGATTGGTCCGCCTTGCAGCATCCAACTCCCCATTAAGTAGGGAACTTCATGAGTAAGTAGTAGGTGGACAGGCAGGCTCGTAGCTTGTTAAGACCAGTCCTACCGAGTATACCATTGTGGCTCGATCGGGTGTCCACCACCACGTACTTCATATTGATGCTAACTCGCGCTGGATAAGTTCCCAGGTGGGTATCGATTTGGATGGCTCCCTTCACTCGGACTCCTTAACCATTGAACCTCAAAAGAGAATATCTAATGGGTCTTGACTATTCATCCCTATAGCCCAATCTCTGATAGGTGTTATAGTAGAGGATCTCACAAGCACTACCCGTGTGAACCAATATACCGCTTACCTCCCATTCTTCTCCGATAGCCATCTTGATAACGAGGGGATCTTCATGAGGGATAACAACATCAATAAGATCGTCATCACCGAAGTAAATATATCCTTCATACCTGACTTTTTTGGAAGATGATCCCCCCATGTCTTCTAATCCTTTTCGAGCTTGCTTTCCCTTTGCTACCTCTTCTTCCACAGGCTCTACCACAATCGAGAGTACTTCACGCCGCATGTGTTCGGGCCAGATAGTCACAGTCATGCATTCCGAATGGCTCAATGTAACATATTCATCATCGCTCAGCCCCAGATCTTATTCTGGGCCTGCCTTTCCCAATAACTTCCGCGGGGGACTCTTTTCACGAACAGTTTGAAGCCCCCAGGCGGGGTACTCCTCCATCTTCTCTTGTCGATCTTCCACGCATAGATCAATCTGGCCCATGAATCCCCTTGGGGGTGATCTTGGGGGTGGTAGAGGCCTATGTTCGACCCTCTCCCTCCTTCCCTCCGAGGTCCCACACAGGTGGAGGTGGGGGAAGCACCATCGCGGGGGTAGACGGAGTTGGGCTTGGTCTTGGTCTTATAAACTCAGTCCATCGCCCGTGCTAGATTAGATCTTCAACTAGGCTTTTCAAATGTCTACACGAGTTGGTGTCATGGCCATGATCTTGGTGATGTGCACAGTATAACCGTCTATTACGCTCCTCGAGCCGGGCCATCATCTTAGGCGGAGGGACCAGTAAGGCGTCGCCTCTTTTGATGTTCAGTATCTTAACCATGGTCCGGTTAAGAGGGGTGTATTCAGGTGCTGGGCGAGCAGGGTATAATTCCTTGGTCACCTTAGTTTTCTTGCTTGTTTCTCCTTCTTTAGGAGCTTTCTCTAGAGCTTCATTCTTCCTTCTTTCTGCAATTGAAGGACTCAGATTTACTTGTCCTGGTAATTCGGCTACAACCTCTGCCCCTGATGCATACCGATCGCATCGACTGAAAATCTCTGCATGAGTTATGGGATGCTTTTTGTTGAGAGAAAACACCAACTGTGGATCTCGACAAGCTTTGGATAGGGTCAACACGATCATATCTGGTTGCAGGTCTTTAACTTCTCCTGCTACCCCCAAGAAACGGGTGATGAAGTGTTGAAGAGGCTCCCCCTCGCCTTGCTTAATTGCCATCAGATGGGACAAGTTTTTCTTCTGAATGCAATTCCCCTGAAAGTGGGAGAGGAATAAACTGCTGACCTCCTTGAAAGTCCCCACTGATCGAGGGGGAAGGTTGTTAAACCACGTCCTTCCTGCTTCCCGTAGCGTTGAGGGAAAGCTCTACAACACAAGGCGTCATGGTGGCTGTAGATGACCATTCCCACCTTGAAATTATCTAAGTGCCTTTCTGGATCCGTCTTGCCATCATACCAACCAACATTTGGGAGGATAAAGTTGGTAGGTAGGGGATGGTTCATAACCTCATCTGTTAAAGCAGTCTCTGTAACATACTCTTGAAGGGCTGCTGAATCAACCCCTCTCTCTACATGTTACACCCGGTCCATCAAGTCTTTTACGAGACGTTCTAGTCTGGCTGTATTTTCATCGCCTGCTGGAAAGCTACCTGCTGGGAGAATAGTTACCACTGGTACAACAGTCGAAGGTGCGATAACAGATGGCTTAACCGCTGCCCTCTCTCCTCGCGCAGCATCGACCCTTGCTTGGGTTTCTTCTTGGATTCCCCTAGCTTCCTCGACCCTGGCTTGGGTTTCTTCTTGGATTCGCCTAGCTTCCTCGACCCTTGCTTGGGTTTCCTCTCGGGCTTGTCGAGCAGCGTCGACCCTGGCCTGGGCATCTTCTCTGGCACGTCTGGCTTCATCGACCCTCCTTTGCACCTCCCGTGTCACATCTGCCTCCGTGTACATCCTACCTCTGGCCCACCTGTCTCCCCGTCTTGACCCCAACCTATTTGAGATAGACGACCGGCGATAGACCGCCGGGGACTCATGGCTACTTTCGATGATTTCAGTAGGGTCGACTTCTGGGACATACTGAGGTTGTGGGTCTTCCCATTGATCACTTCGACCCCTACTGTGATACTAATCTACCGAAGGGCTATCCCTCCTTGGGCTAGGAGGGACAGCCTGTGGCGCAGAGTGTCTGGACTATCGAGATCTCTGAGGAACTTCTGGGACAACAATTGGAGATGCTGAAGTTGCCGACACACCTGGGGATCGCCGCTGTAACAATTCCGTCAAGGCGGCCAACTGCTGGACCAATCTATCAAACTGCTCCCTGGAAACATACTGTGATGGGTCTAGGTTGGGACCACCTGCTCCTTCAATGGTTGGCTCTTCTGGTAACACATCTTGTGGGTCCTGACCCATTGGGACATCTACCCACTCCTGGGATATATTCGCTTCAGCACGATGGGCTTGAGTTTCACGCAGGTTATAGGAACTTTCGGCTCTTCCTGTTGGTGCCATCCATAGGAATATGCCAATGTGAAGAAAAATGCAGAGTAACTTGGAGGAAAATAAAATAGGAGAAGAAGAAGAGAGTTGGGAAAGTTTTTCTCTCTTTCTCCTTTTTTTTTTCCTTTTACTGATGCAGTGGAAAGGAAATACTTCAGTAGACAAGGTATGTTGGGGCCCCACGGTGGGCGCCAAACTATTGTAGATGGAATCCGGCAAGGTGGATTTCTCAAGACAGACAATATGAAACTCTCAATGAAACATTAAAGTTCCTTCAGAAACAAGGGTTCCCTGAGATACTGCCCACTAGAACTATCTCCCCCGTTGAGTTAGGCACCAAAAGAATTCGATCACGGATCATCACACTAAGTTGGAAAAATGAGAGGTTTTTTTCTTTGATGGATAAAAGTCCGATGATTTTTTACTAGATGTCCTCTTATTACATATATCGATTCAATAGGAAACTTTACAAGTAAGCTCCCCCATACCTACCACTATTTCAATCATCAGGTACCTAGAGTATAATAGATCCGTACGGCTACGACCCCCTAAGACAGCGCTAGGATGTTCTGTCAACCGCTTTCGACCCTCCTTGATCTTCTTCGACCCCCCTTTTAAGCTATATCTCCCATACCGCCTGATGTCTGTTTTTGTCCTTGTACTTTTCCCAACTAATGGTCTGACTTCATGCTGATTTGGTCCATGATCTGGTGACTTGGCCGATCAAATCAGCATGCCATGCATTTATGGTGGTTGTCAACATTTATGAGCATTATGATAATCCATAAATAGCCCAACTACCTACATCAATCTGTCACATCTCATCTGAATCAGCATAGAGGGTCGAACGTAAGTTCCTTTTGATATTGTCCGTCATGTCTTCCTTCCCATCCCTAATCCCTTAGATACTCGCCATGTGTTCTTCTCCCGAAGATCATCCAAATTTATCTTCCTACGGCCAGATCGGGTATTAACCATTATTTTTTCCCCTTAACAATATTGGTGAAGTCAGAGTTTGTGTCACACCCCAATTCTGGATGAACCAGAAGTGTGAGTGAACCGGCTCTAAGCCACGGTTCACACCAAGATCTCAATAGACCGTGTCAACCAATCATTCTCAAGCAATCTAACATAATCAAAGATTAATACATAGCAGCGAAAATAAATAAATGAGCCGAGATCAAAATTGTAATTTAAAATAAATATCCAACTTATTCCATCATCCATCAAAATTTAAATATAATTATCACAATACTTTAACAGAAAATAACCAAGTCACTAGGAAAAAACACAAAACGAGCACTCGCATGATGCATCATGCACGTCCTCCACCGCCTGGGTATCAATGGCAGCTACAGTACCGTATGCTGGAGCAGCCACGAAGTCATCAACGGTGTACCCTGCATCCAAATTTGAAAAAGGAATATATATATACAGGTGAGCTCACAACATAGCTTAGTAAGTACAAGACCAATGCAACAGTACAATATGCATGAGATAACATTACAATTTGGGCCAGATATAACTTGTAAATATACTATGGTAAGGTTTGGCGGCCACCGCACCTCCATGCACGAGAGTGTGAGCACACCCAACAGTCAGGCACCTACCACACTACTGTTGTTTCCCCACATCACTCACTCCGGTATGGAGATAGGACTCGAGTCTGGCAGGCAGGAAGAACCATAATCCCACGTCCTCCCCCTGATATCCCATACCGTACCAATACCTAAACCCCTATTGGCAAGGGCTTGCAAGTGGGTTCCATTTCTAACCAGTCCTAGATGTCAATATAGTATCAATGGCCCTACCCCAGCACGACTCCCTGCGACATAGAGATAGGGCTCGAGTCTGGCGGGCAGGAAGAACCACAATCCCACGTCCTCCCCCTGATACCCTATTCGCACCAAGTCTGCTAAAGTAAAGGCTATATGACCCTACCCCAGCACAACCCCCTACGACATAGAGATAGGGCTCGAGTCTGATGGGCAGGAAGAACCACAATCCCACGTCCTCCTCCTGATACCCTATTCGCACTGAGTTTGCTAAGGTAAAGGCGATACTAGAAAAGTGTTAGCTGTGGATATATCCAGGGCACACCCCCCTTCACATTCCACACACTAACGAAAACATACACATGCCTAAACATACAACAATCCTAGCATATGAAATGCATGATTATAATAAGATAAAAGAAACAACTATATGGCATGTGAGATGCACAGACATCATGCAATATATATTTCCAGATACAAAATTTTATCACAAAAGTTTACTGTTGATTAGTTATTTAGGTTTGGGGTCTTGTTCCTTACCTGACGCGTGATAATGATTCCGTTCTACATCAGAGAGCTTACTCACGTTGTCTACAGGTCCTACATATTCACATCTTTATGTTAGAATCCATTTATTAAAGTTTCAAAGGTCAGAATCAGGTTTGGCCAAGCAAACCAGTCTCGGGAGACATACCGGTCGCAGGTACCGGTTGCAGTATGTGCAACCGGTATGTGCGATCGGTATATACCAGTGGCACTCACCGGTCTCACTCAAATCTCACTGAGTGAGACCGGTATGTGCCTGCGGTATATACCGCAGGCCCATACCGCTGGACCTATAGTCCATCCGGTATACCCCGCGGTTTGGATCCAAGAGCGAGATCTCGGATTCTCTCCTCCTTGTCGGCTAATGGTTAGGTCTCTAAGGTTTCTCCTATCCCTTACTAAGGTCCAAGCCTTCTAATGGCCTACGGATTTTGGCTAGAACGCCGTATCCAACTTAGGTTAGATCCGACTGAGGAAAACAAATGGAAACTATAGTCTTTTTGGATCGTTGCACCGCTTCGCGGCTCTGATCCGACATCCTAAAACTACTGAGAGAATAAAGCATTTACCGGCGGTGTCTGTCGGTTGGCGGCGTGCTCTTCCTTCCCGGGCGGCTTCCACCTCCTTGCTCCTTCTCTGCTCTTCTCCAGACGGCTTGGGTTTTTGAGAAGGAGCAATGGAGTGTCTCCTTCTCTATTAAAAGAGGGAGGCCATCCATGGAAAGCTTTTCCCTCAGTTGGAAACTTTCCAAGTTTCCATTCTGAGAGAAAGGCTCACTGGAGTCTGTCTTCAGCCAGAATCAGGCATACCGGTCGCACATACCGGTCTGAGTGCCACAGATTCACTCAAACCGGTATAGTCCAACCGGTATACCTATACCGGTGGCACATACCGGTTGCACTATACTGCAACCGGTATAGTGAGACCGGTATGAAATTTTAGGCATTTTATGTTCATACCAGTGGCACATACCGGTTGCACTATACTGCAACCGGTATAGTGAGACCGGTATGAGATTTTAGAATTTTTTACAATTTTTCTTACCTGAAATTTGAGTGGCTCGTCACCCGGCTTTGCCCTCCAGTCCGGTTATAATTGGGACACCTATCATCATATAAAACCTTGGTTTAGACCCGGTTTTAGAATACGGTTCTTACAACTCTACCACCCTTAAAAGAAATTTCGTCCCTGAAATTTGCATGTAGGTCTCACAATTCCCCCACCCTTAAAAGAAATTTCATCCCCGAAATTGTACGTACCTTCAAAGTCGAAAAGATGGGGGTATTCTTGTCGCATGGCATCCTCCTCTTCCCAAGTAATTTCTTCTACGTCCTGACTTTTCCAAACTACCTTGACATAGTGGATAGCTCACTTCAAAGCTGTTGTAGCTTTTTACTAATGAGTTGGATTGACACTACCTCGAAGGTTAAGTCTTCTGTCAAACCTGGGGGGTCTGCAACAAGAATGTGTGAAGGGTCTCTCATGTACTTCTTCAGTAAGGATACGTGAAAGACGTCGTGGACACTAGACATCGCTGGTGGCAATGCAAGTTGATAGGCTACTTTGCCGCATCGGGACAAAATTTTGTATGGTCCCACATATCTAGGACATAATTTTTCTTTTCTGCCGAACCGCTTCAGGCCTCTTACTTGTGACACCTTCAAGAACACTTTGTCACCAACCATGAATTCAAGATCCCGTCGTCTGTTATCAGCATAGTGCTTCTGACGCACCTGAGCTGTCTTTACTCGATTCTTGATTAGGTCTACTGCCTTGCAGGTTTCTTCCATAATTCTGGTCCAACGATCCATATTTCTCCAACTTCGTCCCATAATAAAGGTGTCCGACATTTCTTACCATACAAGGCCTCGTATGGGGCCATCTGGATCGTAGACTGGTAGCTATTGTTGTAGGCAAACTCAATGAGTGAAAGCTTCTCATCCCAAGCCCCCCTTGAAGTCGATAGCACATGCTCGAAGCATGTCTTCTAGGATCTGAATGGTCCTCTCCGACTGACCATCAGTTTGAGGGTGGAAAGCTGTGCTAAACTTTAGTTTCGTCCCCATTGCCTTCTGAAGTCCTTCCCAGAACTTAGATGTGAAGTGTGGATCTCGGTCAGACACAATACTCTCTGGAACCCCGTGGAGCCTGATTATATTGTCCACGTACAACCTTGCCAAACTGTCCATAGTATATTGTGGTCTGACAGGGATAAATCTAGCTGTCTTGGTGAGGCGATCTACAATTACCCATACTGCATTCACCGACCTTGGCGTCATAGGTAGACCAGTGACGAAATCCATGGTTATACAATCCCATTTCCATGCTGGCTCGGGTAATGGTTGTAGTAATCCTGCAGGCCTCTGTCTTTCTGCTTTGACTTACTGACAGTTTAAACATTGAAATACATGTCGGGCCACATCAGCTTTCATACCCCTCCACCAGTACAACCTTTTTAAGTCATGGTACATTTTAGTGCTTCCAGGGTGTACTGAATATGGGGTGGAGTGAGCTTCCAACATAATCCGATTTTGGATTTCCAGCTCTTCATCCTCAGGTATGCACATACGTCCACGGTATCTGAGTACCTTGTCTGCATCTATAGTAAAATCAGGATTTGCTCGACCCTTTTCCAAATCATCTTGAACTGTCCTGAGGTATGGGTCCTGTAGGACTGCTGCCTTTATTTCGTCCTTGAGGTCGGGCAAAATCTTCAATGCTGCAAACATTAAAGTAAACTGGTGTATCAACCCTTGCTCAATAGGATCATCTGCTGACTTTATTAGGAGTTGTTCTTCATCCTCTGACGAGCCAGAAACAGCAGCGCACAACGCTGCATTTGTACTTGGTCCTGTTTCAGGGTTCGATGCCCATTTTCTGCTCAGTGCATCAGCTACAATGTTAGCTTTACCAGGGTGATACTGAATATCATAGTCGTAGTCCTTGAGTAATTCAAGCCACCTCCTCTGTCTCATGTTCAAGTCTTTTTGGGTGAACAGATATGTCAGGCTTTTGTGGTCAGAGTTAATCTAGAATTTCTTGCCATACAGGTAGTGCCTCCAACTCTTGATAGCATGAATGACCGCCGCTAATTCTAGGTCATGTGTAGGGTAGTTCTTCTCATGCTCTTTCAGCTGTCTTGAGGCATAGGCTATCACCTGCTCTCCTTGCATCAGCACACAACCCAGTCCCAGACCTGAAGCATCTGTATATAGTGTAAATGGATGGTCTGGAGCTGGAATAGTCAATATAGGTGCTGATACCAGTCTTGACTTCAACGTCTGGAAGCATTTCTCACATTCATCGGTCCATATGAACTTCTCCCCCTTTTTGGTCAATCTGGTGAGTAGGACAAAAATCTTGGAATAATTCTCCATAAACCTTCTGTAGTATCCAGCTAAGCCCAGGAAACTACGAATTTCAACAACTGTCTTCGGCGCCTCCCATCCTACTATGGCTGAAATTTTACTGGGGTCTACCTTGATTCCTTCAGCAGACACCACGTGACCAAGGAAGGCCACTTCGTCTCACCAAAATTCATATTTCCTGAATTTTGCATATAGTTGTTCTCTTCCCAGTCTTTGTAATGCTGCTCTTAGATGCACTGCATGCGTCTCCTGGTCCTTAGAGTATACTAAGATATCATCGATGAACACGATAACCGACGTATCCAGCATGTCATGGAATACCCGGTTCATCAACTCCATAAAGGATGCAGGTGCATTAGTCAATCCAAAAGACATCACAAGGAACTCATAGTGTCCATACCGCGTCCTAAAAGCGGTCTTGGGAATGTCTGCCTCCTTAATCTTGAGTTGATGATACCCTGACCTCAGGTCATTCTTCGAGAATACACTTGAACCTTGTAATTGATCAAACAAATCATCTATCCTTGGTAGTGGGTACCTGTTCTTGATAGTGAGCTTGTTCAATTCTCGATAGTCCATACAGAGACGTACGCTATCGTCCTTTTTCTTGACAAAGAGCACAGGTGCTCCCCAAGGTGAGATACTAGGCCTTATAAATCCCTTGTCTAGCAGTTCTTGCAGTTGAGTTTTTAATTCTTTCAACTCGGTAGGAGCCATCCTGTACGGTGCTTTAAACACAGGTGCCACCCCTAGTAGTAGGTCTATCACAAACTCAGTAGCCCTGTCTGGTGGCAACCAGGGTAAGTAATCTGGAAATACATCAGGAAATTCTCGTACTACTTTGATGTCCTCCAATTTTGGCAAGTCAGCGGTCACATCCACCACTGATACAAGGTATCCTACTCCCCCTTTCTCTAAGCACTTCTTTGCTTTTAAGGCTGAGAGTATGAGTTTTCTCTTCCTGGGCAACTTAGCCCCTTTAAAGTTAAACTCAGTCCCTTCATTGTCTTTGAATATCAACTTCTTCTCCGCACATAGCAGGTTTGTCGAATGTTTAGATAACCAGTCCATTCCCAGAATAACATTAAAATCTGACATCTCTAGCTGGACTAGATTGACTTCCAATTCTCATCCTTCAATATGCACTGGACAAGGACCATAATATTCTTTTGACACCACCTCCATTCCCATGGGTGACCGAACTAACAGACTTGGTTGTAGAGTCTTGATGGGTTGACCTAGTCCTTTTCTGAATGACACGGATACAAAAGAATGGGTGGCCCTGGAGTCAAAGAGGACTCTTGCAAGTACCCCTGCTATATTTACTGTACCTGAGGTTTTTGTTCAAATTCTCCCTTAGTTTCAAATGCATAAACAATTAATGCAACAATTAAGGAACAAGTATAAAATCATACCTGTAACCACATCTGGTGATGCGGCTGCCTCTTCTTGTAACAGCATACACCTTGCCTTGCTATTGCTCCCTCTTTGGTTGTGGGCATGTCCTGGAATAATGCCCCACCTGTTGGCAATTGTAGCACTTTACATTAGGGTTCGGCCCCGTTGCCTGTGATTGCATTGCAAGAGCCGGTCTGGGAGGCACTGTGCTAGTTGGTGGCCTAAACGGACGGTATGGCCTGTTGTTTCTTTCGCCTTGGATCTCAGGATTAGGTCTCTTCAGACCCCTACTTTGTGCTATGAAACTTTCTCTCTGACTTGACTCGATGACCTCCGCAGAACTTGATACCTTTGTTAAGACCGCACCTGAGAAAAAAGCTCTGCGTACTGACATTGGTGGAAGCTCCTTTTTTGGAAGGGGTATACGACTTGGGCAAGTTTGTGCATAAGAGTGCTCCTGATTTTAATTTTTGACATATCCCTTCATAGTGGATAAGGCCCAATCTTCCTTAGAGGACGAGGATGATGCTGAATCTAAGGACGAGGACTCCAAGAGCAAATCCCGATGCAAACTGCATGCTTTAACAGTGATTCACCCCTTTGCTCCTATTTTCGATGCAGTTGCTCTTCTGGATGTCTAAGTAGATGCGACAAGCAATGAGGTTTCTAGGTGAAATGTTTAGTTTTTTTTTTGTACACCTCTAATCGCGCCTTTTGTATTTCTTATCTTAAGACTGAATGGAAATGTTTTCTGTTCTAATTTTCCAACTTGATGTTCAATGTGGAATTTCCTTGATATTTTTGGTCTGATATCTTTTTCATAGGATCTTTCGGAAGTTGCGATCTCGGACAGAGAAAGTAGAAAAACAATATGCGACTGCTCGTGTGCTCTTCGTCTTAGTGCCGAGGCCCGGTTGGATGATGATCTTTTGAGGTGACGCATTAGTTGTAACTGGCGATTTCTTCCACGTAGCACTTTTCTTGAATATCTTGGGAATCCAATTTTTTGAAATACCAAGTGTATTAATTTGATAGTTTCTCTCCAATTGAATGTCTCCATGTGTAAAGTATCCCTCTTTTCAAACCAGGGCAACAACTGACATTCGATTTGACCGTTTAAATTGACATTATTTTAATTTCCACATCATTTGGAATCCATAGGGAACCGTTTATGGCAATGTCTATATATTCTCCTTAGACAAATATTATGAGATTGGTTTCCTTTTAAAGCTGCATCTCTTTCATCTACGATAAATATCTTGTTCTTGTTTTCCCTGTATAACTTGAAAGTATGTCTTCTTCACAGAGCCGTGCTGGGAAAAGTTCTCCCACTGTTAGCACATCTCCTTTTTTGAGAGAACAACTATTTTGTGGTAATTATCTTTCCTCCATGAGTCAAGGAAAGGTTATGCTTGTCTCTTCCACTTTTGGTGTTTTGGGAGAATACCAGTGCAGAGTTCCTGATCCTGATAAAGCTCTTAATATTGAAAGTATTCGCAAGTTTTGTGCTTTTCAAGAGATGTTCGACTTCGGTTTCTGCCTGCCTTTGCCAGTTGAAGTTTTTTCTATACTAAAGTTTTATCTACTTGCTCCTGGACAGATTCAACCAAATTCTTGGTGCCACTTGATTTCTTTCGTTCTATTTTTCCAACTTATGGGTCGCACTCCATCTATGGATTTGTTCAGGGCCATCTACAGTCGGTTGACCTTCGCACTAGTATAAGTGCTTTAATGGTCTGTTGCGACTTGACAAAATAGCTTACTCGAGGATTCGTAAGATAAAAGTTTTTTGATGTAAGATATTTCATTGAAGTTTCCTCATGTCCATTACATCACTGGTAGAATTTTTGTAAGTTTTTTGAGTGCCAGGGTTTCTGTATATCTTTCCCTGCTAATGTTTCGAGGTAGCAAGTCCCTGGCCTTGATATGCGGACAACTCTATAGGGTCCTTCCCAAGTCGGCATTAGTTTGCCTTGCTGGGAAGGCTTGGATACTGTGAAACGGCAGAGCACCAAATCACCAACCTTAAATTACCTAGCTTAGACACGTGAGTTGTAGTACCTCGTCATCCTTTCCTAATATGCCAGCATTCGTAGGAAGGCATTGTCGCGGACTTCTTCAAGCAAGTCCAGATTGATCCTTAGCTCTTCATCATTTCGGACCTCGTCATAACTAAAGATCCTGAAAGTAGGGTGAGTAACTTTAGTTGGTGTGACTGCCTCTGCTCTGTATACCAGCATAAAGGGTGTTTCTCTTGTTGGTATTCGGTTAGTCGTTCGGTAAGACCATAGTACACTTGGTAGTTTGTCAGCCCACTTCCCTTCGCCTTTCCTAATGTCACACCCCAATTCTGGTCTAACCAAAATGGTGTGATGAACCGTCAATAAAGCAATGGTTCACCTCTCGTATAGGTCGTACCCACCATATCAAACCACACACACGTTCCACATTAATAATCAGAGGTAATAAACAAATAAGCGAAAGTTTTACAGATGAATTGAGAGTCTAACAGTGATAAATAAGTATTTAATCTAATTATCTCCAAACCACAAGACATAAAAATAAATAATCAATTACATATCTGATGTTCAAATTATAACTAAACTTAAGCAAAAACACATTGGTTGCACTCGCATGATGAATCATGCGCATCTTCTTCAGCTTCTACGTCCATCACAGCAACGTGTCCATACATCGGCGCATTCATATATTCTTCAACAGTAGGACCTGCATCATCAACTAAAAATATTCAACGTCGAAAGGGTGAGCATACATCACGGCTCAGTAAGCAAACAAAATAATGCAACAAACATATGCATGCATTCAATTCATATCTTTGGTCTGGTTTATAAGTTTGCAATATGCTATAGAAAGGTTTGGTAGCCGCCGCACCTCTATACATGAGTGTGTGAATATGCCCAATGGATCAAACACCATTGTCGTCCCACATGCACCCACCATGGAATAAAAATAGAGCTAAAGTGTCCGGATCAAACACCGCCAACACTTTTCTTGATGCCCTACCCATACCAACACGTAAGCCCTTATTAGCGAGGGCTTACAAACTGGGCTCGCAACTAACCAATCCTAATGTCAAACAGTGTATCCAAGGCATCACCCCAACATCCCTTAATATGTCCATAGAGATAGAGCTAAGGCCTCCCGACAGAGTTAGAGACCACACGGTCCGAGACCACCTCCCCTAATGCCCTACGACGTAATAGTTCTGCTAAGGTAATGGCGATACAACGATGTTAGTGGGAAAGACTTGAGTAGAGATAGAGCTAGAGTCTGGTGACAAGGTTGAAGACCACCATACCACGTCCTCCCCCTAATGCTCCACTCGTATCCAACACACGAACCACACACATACATTCACATGTCTATTCCTAGCGTCATCATCATCATCATGTTATAAATAAACGGAATTAAATATGCATGAACAGTAATAGTAGGAATATTGGATGACATGTGAGATACACATTACAAGCATACAAGCATAGAATCAATCATGGCATTGGACTCAATAAAAAATAAAGCAGTTTGTTATTATTCAATTAGTTTAGGTCTTGTTCCCTCACCTGTTAGCAATACTCGATCTCCTTCCAAGCTTTGAAATTCTCTTTGAATTGATTTAACAACCTAAAAGTTATATGAATTTAAGTTAGGGTTCATATGTGACATGTTACAGTAGTCGAAAATTGAAACAGAGCACTGATAGGTGTCTGATTGGTCCTCTGGTCTCATACTGTATTAACCTTACTGCCTACGGTCGATACCCTACGGTCGCATATGGTGTGACCGTAGCTACAACCACATGATTTCTGAAATCTTTTCGAATATCTATGATCAATCCTCTAGTCATGTTGGTCATGCTATGGTCGACCGTAGCTGCGACCTTGAGATTCCTGGTCACAGACTACATGCAATTTGAGTTCTTCCTGGGTCAATTCTTCTGATCTTCAATGGGGTTTATTTTAAGGTCATCCTATGGCCATCATTAGTAGTTTCTTATCAACCCTAATCATCAAATTCACTCCTTATGGTTCTCCTTGGGATTATCTTCAGGAAATCACATAGATCATAATAGGTTGATATTGCCTATCTTCCATAGAAGTCTTATTCGTTAGAGTTTACATCTCCAGAGATTCGTTTCATACCTTTGCTTGTGATAGAGAGCCAATCTCTTCTCAGCAAATACTTCTCCTTAGCTTTTTCTTCTTCTCCTTATCTTCCTTCTCTTCTTTCTCTTTCTCTAGGGTTTACTAATGTTCTAAATGAGTGAAAAAGGGCTGAGGGACGTCCTTTATATAGAGAAAAACTCTCCATATAGAGTCCTCTTTCAATTAGGAAAGCAATCCCTTAGTTTAGGAAAGTTTCCAAAACTCGGAGTCTGATCTGGGTTCTCACGATTGATCATACGGTCGCATAAACCTTCAATCGTAGGGTCGAAATCATCGACCGTGGGGTTCTGGATTTGCGATTTTTGTTCTCTTCCTTATGGTCGACCATCCTACCCAGGTATGCGACCTTAGGTATGTTTTCAGTGTTTTTAACTCGATTCTCATACCTGGTTTGTGATCTATCTTCACAAGTTTGGTCCACTTGGTCCAGGAATGATGAAAAGACCTGGCCGATATGGTTAGAGCAAGTTAGTGGAGTGCGGGTCTTACACCTAACTGCTCGCTATCCCATGGGAAATTGTTTTATTTATTGCTTCAACCTGACCGTTTGCCTTTAGATGATATACTACTGCAAACCTATGTTCAATCCCAAAGCCTTCGCAAATAACTTTAAATTATTGTCCAGCAAACTGCAGCCTATTGTTGGTAATCAATATTCTAGGAATGACGTACCAGTAAATGACATTTGTTCGGAGGAAGGTCTCGATCCTATCTATATCGAATGATACCACTGCTTCCGTTTCTGCCCATGGAAAAATAATCCACAACTACCAAGAGGAATCTTTTATAAGACTTAGCTCCTAGCATTGATCCCATGATGTCTAGCCCCCACATCGCAAATGGTAATGGGTTGTTGCTAGATTTGAGCTCGGTTGTAACTAAATGACTAATCGTTGAGTGCTCCTGGCATTTTTCACACTTCGTCACGTAGTCGGTGCAATTGGCGAGCATGGATGACCAATAGTAACCTTGATTGTAAGACCCGTATCAAACTAACCGGTCTTACCACCTTGTATCAGGTAAACCTATCATGGTCGAGCAAAGTGAACCCAATGCGTGAAGAAACCACAAGACCAAGTATGAAATATAGCTCAAAACAGTCAAATATGAGTGTGTGGTTGCATGCCTAAAACGGGTGACCGACCTCACCTCAAAAGAGTCCAACCCATGACTTTTTGGTCGTGGGGTCGCACGTTTTAAAACGTAGGGTCGCAGTATGTGCAACCCTACATGCGACCCTACATTCTAGGGTCTCACATTTTAAAAACGTAGGGTCGCAGTATGTTCGACCCTACGTCTGACCCTACGAAAACAGCACGAACCAAAAATTAGAAAACCTTCCTAATTCGAAGGGGGTCTTTCCTAAACTCGTTGGGGGTTATTATGGAGGATTTTTCTCTATAAATAGGATGTTCCTAAGCCTCTTTCACTCCTTTAGAACCCTAATTGAAAGTGAGAGCAAGAGAAAGAGAAGGAAGAGAAGAAGAGAAGGAAACTTGAAGAAGAAGACTAAGGAAGAGAAGGAAACTTCAGAGAAACCTCTGAATAAAGGTATGAACCTAATTCCTTACCTGAATAAGAGATCCTAGAATAGTTATGAAGAACATAAGATTAGGAGAAACCCAAATCATCCATCCATGGATAAGTTCCAAGAGAATCCATGGAGGAAATCATTGTGGACAATGAAAAGTGTATCAAAATTGTAGTTTTGAGCCATAAAACAATCATAGAATGGACCATGAAAGTAAGCCAAAGGATCCAAACATGAAAGAATGGACTTTAGAATGAAAGGTCGACTCAGAACACGTGTGGTCGTACGTAGGGTCAATGATATCCGACCCTTCGAGACCATAGGATCGACCACATGCCCTCGGGATGTCCCAGGGAGGGTGTTGTCGCACGTAGGGTCGAATGGTATCCGACCCCATGTTTGACCCTACACCCTAGGGTCACAGAAACTGCTACCCTAGGTGCGACCCTACCCTGCGACCCTACCCCTGTGGTCGCAGAAACTGCTACCCTAGGTGTTACCCTACCTACGACCCTACGATTTCAGTTAGTCTAAATCTATTGGAATTAATTCTAATTAAAATCTATCGACTTATTAGGTCATTCTAGTGATTTAAAAGTGATTCATAAAGCTTGAACGAGGATCTATGCTCAATCAAAGGTGAGAGAACAAGACCTAAACTAATTGACTAATAATAAACTATTTTTGTTTATTGAGTCCAATACCATGAATGTTTCTATGCTTGTATGATTGTAATGTGCATATCACATGTCATCCAATATTTTTGTTATTATTGTTCATGCATATTTAATTTTTGTTTTATTTATAATATGATGTTGATGATGATGCTAGGAATAGGCATGTGATTGTATGTGTGTGGTTAGTGTACTTGATGCGAGTGGGGCATCAAGGGGAGGATGTGACACTGTGGTTCATCCTGGTCACCAGACTCTAGCTCTATCTCTACTCAAGTATTGTCCACTAACATCATCGTATCGTCATTACTTTTGCAGAACTATTACGTCGTAGGGCATCAGGGGAGGTGGTCTCGGACCGTGTAGTCTCTGACTCTACCGAAGGGGCCTTAGCTTTATCTCTTTGGACGTATTGAGGGATGCTGGGGTGAGGCCTTGGATACACTGTTTGACATTAGGATTGGTTAGTTGCGAGCCCAGTTTGCAAGCCCTCACCAACAAGGGCTTACGTGTTGGTATGGGTAAGGCATCAAGGGAAGTGTCATGCGGTATTTGATCCGGGCACTTTAGCTCTATATCTATTCTATGGTGGGGTGGATGTGGACGACAATGGTGTTTGATCCATTGGGTGGGCTTACACACCCTGTGTATAGAGGTGCGGAGGCCACCAATCCTTTCTATTGTACATTGCAAACTTATGAACCAGACCAAATATATGAAGTGAATGCATGCATATGTTTGTTGCATTATTTTGTTTACTCACTGAGCTCAAGTTGGAGAGCTGACCCTCGCGCACGTAATTCTTTTTAGTTTCTGATGTTGCAGGTATTACGGTTGAAGATTACGTCAACATGCCAACATATGAACATGTGGCGGCTATGATGAGCAAGCTGTGGAAGACTATTATGATTCGTTAAGCGATCGTTTCACTGTGGATACGCTTAGAGTTTAATTTTCGTATTTGGATATTTGAAATATGTATTAAATTATGTTTTGGTTACTTGAAGATAAATAGAATATTAATTATTTATCATGACTAGACCTCAGTTCATTATCTGTAAGACTTCCGCTATTTACTTTGTTATCTCTGATTAATGTGGAATGTGTTTTGGTTTAACATGGTGGGGATAGCCTGTTTGAGATCTTGGTTGAACCGTTGGTTTATTGATGGTTCATCACACCATTCTGGTTTGTGCAGAATTGGGGTGTGACAACTTGGTATCAGAGCTCTCAGGCCTTGCCCATCAAACTTGAATACTTCCACTGGAGTCCATGAACTGAGTTAGGATAAATTAAAAGCTTTAATACAAACACACCATAAGTACCTGTGTTGGTTGAGACAAAACTTAAACAAGACAATAATGTACATATAAGAGGTGGAACCATATGTATATATATAGAGACTAAAGAAAAAGAGAATCATAATGTATCCCGATAAATAAATAACATATGGTACGGTCTACAAGTAGGATAGTTGCCTAAGTATACAAAGGATATAATACAGTAACAAGAAGGAAGCATCTATAAAGCAGAAAATTAGAATACCGAATTGGTACTCACAAGATGTGAAACTCGATGTATGATTGGGAAAGAAGAAAAATGGCTAGTAACACCTAAATCCCTGCAAAGGTAAGGGAAAGATCTTGGGCTAAATCCAACAGAGATAGGAGAATAATGGCTATACATTAAGAATAAGAGTAACTACAAGAAGATAAAGCTATACTCCTGAGTGACGTGAAGACTCTAAGTGAGATCCATCACAAGTTGATCCATTATCCGCTGAGCATTAAGAAGAGGTTGCAACTTGACCCCACCACAATCTGGGTCGAGAACGGGTAGTGAAAACTTATCTGAGCAGATGCTAAATAATGATAATCATATTGGAACAAATCAAAGGAGGTAAACAACCAGGCCACTCCAACCAATCTACCTGGACTACCAAGTGCCTTGGCTACGGTTGTAATAAACTTGGCCCGAAAAAATACAAGAGCAACAACAGATGAGACTGACTATGTAAGTTGCTATGTGAATTGCTATCCAAGTTGCCAATGCTACATCAATACCTCCGGATCAAACCAAGTACGGTATCAATTGGTAGCAACACTGTACCCCCAGCACCTGTTAGCTATAACACAATGCTTACCATACAGCAAGTCCCAGTAATGCACAACCCAGTGCAGAAGCTTGGTGCACAACAAGCAGTGTATCTAGGTGGTTATCTTTATCAGCCACCGATGTATGAGATAGCTGCATCATGGCAGAATGATCCAACAAGGGTTGAGGAATATTTTCTGAAGATGAAGCCTCAAACGTTTTCAACAAAGGATCAAATCTATTATGGCCATATAACTAGATAGGTTTATATAGGATGCAGTGCATTATCGACTTACTCTTATGATTATAGAGGATGCACATACCTGATTCTAATTCTCGTACCTTGACAGGATACCTTATTGATCAACCTGTCAATTGGAGTTATAGATATTGTTTCTTTAGTATTAGTCCTGATTATACCAACCTGAGCCACTCTCATGATCGAAAACATGAACAAAGATATGAACTGAATGAACAGTTAAATGTTTAATCATGTTGAGCGTACATCTTTTGATTTATACTTGATTTACGGATGTACAAAAACTTTCTCCAGATTTACTCCTGTAGTGCCTTGACCAATGGCATTATATAATCGATAGAACCTGTAACCATGAGGTTAAGAACTGTAAAACCTCTATTTTCATATATTTGGACCATCATGCAACTTGACGATCTTTTGATGCCGGTTGGATTACCATAGATTTACTCCTGATCCTTTAAACCTAAGTTCATTAGATAAAGCAAGTGTTCATCATTACCCTGAATTCGAAAGAAGAAAATGAATTGCTTTTGGATAAATATTTTGATTCTTACAATTTTCGACATCCATTGATAAGATGTTTAGTAAATAAGGAATTCTAGGAAGTAAGATGATTGGATTCAGATAAATCTCTATAGCCAAGAAACCTCAGATGAAGTAAGGAGAATCTGTTTCGAGATTGCTGAATGGATGGATATGAGTCATGCCTATAAAAGGGTGCATGAGCAAGAAGTGAAAACTATCAAGAGTAGCCAGTAAAGAAATAGATAGCACTCAAGTAGAGTTAAAGATGGCTATATCGGTATGAATTTTGACAAGGCAGAAGATTCCTAAAGGCGAATCTAAGAGTGGATACAAGGATAAAGTCAAAAATCGTGGCATTGATAGTATTCAAATTAGTACAAGTAATACTGAGTTATGTCCAATGTTAAATGAAATGATTAAGTAAAGACCAAGAAAGTTTGACAAAATTAATGAATTTATAAGCATATACCCCAATGCTTATAGATAGACTTGGGATATGAAGTAACAATCACAAGATATTTTTTGAGGTATATGAAAGAAAGATCAGGGTAGAACCGCAATAATAAAAGAAATATTAGCTAATGAGTTTTTCAAGATATGAGATTTTGACGATAGTCTTTGAAAAACTAAGAGATGAATGAACTAGACAAGCTCTTAAGACCTTTATACCAGATTTGCTAGTTCAAACCCTTTTGGACTAGATGTTGTATTGGATGAGTGTTATGAACAATGTTTGAATCATATGAATGGACAGAATTTGGATGCAACCTAAATCGACTTGAGATGGCAAACTTTGACATCATCTTGGGAATAGACTGGTTGTCTCAACACTCTACAAGTTGTTATGTGCATAGAAGAGGTTATCATTCAAGAATAAAGACGGCATATAATTTAGTATTAATGGAAGCATGTTGCCTAAGAAGTGAAACCTGATCCTCTCTATGTTAAAGGCGAAGAGATGCTTTGAAGAGAGAGAAGTTGGATATATGGTATCTGTGGTATACGTTACCAAAGAAGCACCACAGAAGGAAATTATTGATGTGATGCATAAATTTTCTGATGTATTTCCAGGAGACTTACCTGGGTTTACCATCTGATCATGCGACCGAGTTCATCATCGACTTGTTACCAATGGCGATACTTGTGTCAAAGGCACCTGTAGAGTAGCTCCTATGGAATTGAAGAAATTGAAACTCAACTACAAGAGTTATTAGACTAAGGTCCTAATAAGCTAAGTATTACATCACGGGGAGCGCCAATGCAATTCGTGAAGAAGAAGGATGATAGTGTCAGATTATGTATAGACTACCAGGAACTAAACAAGTTCACGATCAAGAATCGATATCTACTACCTCAGATCGATGACTTGTTTAAATAGTTGCAAGGAGCAAAGGTATTTTCTAAGATTGATCTTTGGTCAAGATATCATCAGCTGAAGAATTTGACAGCGATATCTCGAAGATAGCTTCTAGAATCCAGATTGGATATTATGAGTTCCCGATTATGATGTTTGGATTAACCAATGCCCTTACATCTTTTATGGAGTTGATGAACTGGGTGTTTAATGACATATTGGACACGTCGGTCATAATTTTTATAGATGATATTTCGGTTTATTCCAAGAATGAAGCAACTCATACAACGGATCTTAGAACAGCTTCACAATAGTTGAGAAGGGAAAAGCTTTATGCCAAGTCCAAAGATATATGAGACTTGATTAAACAAAGTGATCTTCTTAGATCACGTAGAGTCATAAAAAGGGATTAAAGTGAATCCCAGCAAGATTGAAGCTATTGTGAAGTGGGAAGCACCGAAGAGCGTTGCAGAAATTAGAAGTTTCCTAGGTCTAGCTGGGTATTATCGACGATTCGTGGAAGACTATTCCAGAATTGCCATACCTCTCACCAGTTTGACTAAGAAAGGGGAAAAGTTTGTTTGGACCGACGAATGTGAGAAAAGTTTTCAAACATTGAAGGCTAGATTGATATCTGCTCCGATCTTGACTATTCCTATTCTAGGACAACCATTTATCTTGTACACGGATGCATCGGGATTGGGTTTAGGATGTGTACCTTTGCAAGGAGAACAAGTAGTTGCGTATGCTTCAAGACAACTGAAAACACATGAGAAGAATTATCCCACTCATGACTTGGAATTAGCGGCAGTAGTACATGCTATCAAGATATGGAAACATTACTTGTACGGAGAGAAATTTCGGATTAAATCAGATCATAAGAGTCTCACTTATCTTTTTAATCAGAAGGAGTTGAACATGAGACAAAGAAGATGGCTGGAATTATTGAAGGATTATGATTGCGATATCCAGTATCATCCAGGAAAGGCTAATGTAGTTGCTAATGCGCTAAGCAGAAAAGCAATGATAAAATCTCAAGGAGAAGTTAACACGACTGCAGCATTGTGTACGACAGGGAAAGTATTCAATTATGGTAATGAGTTGTTATTGATAGATGCATCGGGTGGATCAACTAACCAAGGGTTTATTCATCGATTTTTAAATATGTTCGCAACATTGAAGATTGTACCTGACATAATTGACGAAGTGAAAGCTGCTCTTAAATCAAACCCTTATCTGAGAACGGTACAAGAAGACATCGAAAAAGGTAGGACTATTCTTGAGTTCACCTTGGATGATGAAAAGGTACTGAAGTACAAAGGAAGAGTATGTATTCTTGAAATGGAAAACTGAAAACGGTAGGACTATTCCTGAGTTCACCTTAGATGATGAAAAGGTACTGAAGTACAAAGGAAGAGTATGTATTCCTGAAATGGAAAACTTGGATATTAGACACAGACTAATGAAGGAAGCTCACACCACCGCTTATTCGGTACATCCTGAAAGTACAAAGATGTATCATGATTTGAAAAAATTATATTGGTGGAGAGGAATGAAAGCAGATGTAGCTAAATTCGTGTCTCAATGCCTAATTGTCAGAGGGTAAAGGCTGAATGGCAAGGACCTGCAGGATTGTTGCAGCCACTGCCAAAACCAGCATGGAAATGGGACTGCATCACTATAGACTTTGTCACCGGGTTACCATTGACTCCCCGAGTAGTTGATGCGGTCTGAGTGATTGTAGATCATCTGACTAAGACAGCTCGCTTTATAGCTATACGACCACAGTATACCCTGGAGAGGTTAGACAAGCTATATGTGGATAACATTGTCAGATTACATGGTGTACCTGAAAGCATTGTGTCCGGTAGAGACCCACGCTTTACTTCAAAGTTTTGGGAAGGATTGCAAAAGGCTATGGGTACAACGTTGAAGTTCAGTACTGCATTCCATCCTCAGACAGATGGATAGTCGGAGCGTACTATTTAGATTTTAGAAGACATGCTTTAAGCTTGTGTTATTGATTTTAAAGGCTCATGGGATGAGAAACTACCATTGATTGAGTTCGTCTCTAACAACAACTATCAGGCTACTATACAGATGTCACCCTATGAAGCACTGTATGTTAGAAAGTGTCGAACTCCTCTGTTTTGGAATGAAGTTGGAGAATGTAGCATTGTTGGACCAGAATTTGTTGAAGAGACTTGTCGAGTAGTTGACATTATCAAGGAAAGAGTTAGAACAGCTTAGAATCGTCAGAAACAGTATGCAGATACTCGAAACGTCGATACCTAGAATTTATTGTAGGTGATAAGGTATTCTTGAAAGTATCACCTATGCGGGGTTTAAAATGATTCAGACAGAAAGGAAATCTAAGTCCGAGATATATCGGGCCATATGAGATTCTAGCTAAACGTGGAAAAGTGGCTTATCAGTTAGCCCTACCGACATCCATGTCAAGTGTGCATGATGTATTTCATATCTCATTATTGGAGAAGTACGTCAAAGATCCAACGCATGTTTTGACAGCAGATCCACCAGATCTAACTGATGATTTGACATTAGAATTAGCACCAACTAAAATCACCAGCCGAAAGGTTCAACGTCTACGCAACTGTGACATATACTATGTTAAGGTCACCTGAAAGAGCCGAGATATAGAAGAGATCACAAGGGAAGAAGAGAATGCTATGCGAAAGCAATATCCTCACCTTTTCGACTTGGAAGGTATGTACAAATTTTGAGGATGAAATTTTTAATAAAAGGGGGGATTTGTAAGACCCGTATCGAACTAACCGGTCTTACCACCTTGTATCAGGTCTACCTATCATGGTCGGAGCCAAGTGAACCCAGTGCGTAAAGAAACCACAAGACCAAGTATGAAATATAACTAAAAAACAATCAAATATGAGTGTGTGGTTGCATGCCTAAAAGGTGTGACCGACCCCACCTCAAAAGAGTCCAACCCATGACTTTTTGGTCATGGGGTCACACGTTTTAAAATGTAGGGTCACAGTATGTCCGACCCTACATGCGACCCTACACCCTAGGGTCTCACGTTTTAAAAACGTAGGGTCGTAGTATGTCCGACCCTACGTCCGACCCTATGAAAACAGCACGAATCGAAAATTAGGAAACCTTCCTAATTTGAAGGGGTCTTTCCTAAACTTGTTGGGGGTTATTATGGAGGGTTTTCCTCTATAAATAGGACGTCCCTAAGCCTCTTTCACTCCTTTAGAACCCTAATTAAAAGTGAGAGCAAGAGAAAGAGAAGGAAGAGAAGAAGAGAAGGAAACTTGAAGAAAAAGACTAAGGAAGAGAAGGAAACTTCAGAGAAACCTCTGAATAAAGGTATGAACCTAATTCCTTACCTGAATAAGAGATCCTAGAATAGTTATGAAGAACATAGGAATAGGAGAAACCTAAATCATCCATCCATGGACAAGTTCCAAGAGAATCCATGGAGGAAATCATTATAGACAATGGAAAGTGTATCAAAATTATAGTTTTGAGCCATAAAACAATCATAGAATGGATCATGAAAGTAAGCCAAAGGATCCAAACATGAAAGAATGGACTTTAGAATGAAAGGTCGACTCAGAACACATGTAGTCGCACGTAAGGTCGAATGATATTTGACCCTACGAGACTACAGGATCGACCACATGCCCTCGGAAAGTCCCAGGGAGGGTGTGGTCGCACGTAGGGTCGAAAGGTATCCGACCCCACGTCCGACCCTACACCCTAGGGTCGCAGAAACTGCTACCCTAGGTGCGACCCTACCCTGCGACCCTACCCCTGTGGTCGCAGAAACTGCTACCCTAGGTGCTACCCTACCTACGACCCTACGATTTCAGTTAGTCTAAATCTATTAGAATTAATTCTAATTAAAATCTATTGACTTGTTAGGTCTTTCTAGTGATTTAAAAGTGATTCATAAAGCTTGAACGAGGATCTACGCTCAATCAAAGGTGAGGGAACAAGCCCTAAACTAATTGGCTAATAATAAACTATTTTTGTTTATTGAGTCCAATACCATGAATCATTCTATGCTTGTATGATTATAATGTGTATATCACATGTCATCCAATATTTTTGTTATTATTGTTCATGCATATTTAATTTCCATTTTATTTATAATATGATGTTGATGATGATGCTAGGAATAGGCATGTGATTGTATGTGTGTGGTTAGTGTACTTGATGCGAGTGGGGCATCAAGGGGAGGACGTGACACAGTGGTTCATCCTGGTCACCAGACTCTAGCTCTGTCTCTACTCAAGTCTTGTCCACTAACATCGTCGTATCGTCATTACTTTAGCAGAACTATTACGTCGTAGGGCATCAGGGGAGGTGGTCTCGGACTGTATAGTCTATGACTCTGTCGGGAGGCCTTAGCTCTATCTCTATGGACGTATTGAGGGATGCTAGGGTGAGGCCTTGGATACACTGTTTGACATTAGGATTGGTTAGTTGCGAGCCTAGTTTGTAAGCCCTCACCAACAGGGGCTTACGTGTTGGTATGGGTAGGGCATCAGGGGAAGTGTCACGCGGTGTTTGATCCGGGCACTTTAGCTCTATCCCTATTCCATGATGGGGTGGATGTGGACGAAAATGGTGTTTGATCCATTGGGTGGGCTTACACACCCTGTTTATAGAGGTGCGGCGGCCACCAATCCTTTCTATTGCATATTGCAAACTTATGAACCAGACCAAAGATATGAATTGAATGCATGCATATGTTTGTTGCATTGTTTTGTTTACTCACTGAGCTCAAGTTGGAGAGCTGACCCTCGCGCGCATAATTCTTTTTAGTTTCTGATGTTGTAGGTATTACGGTTGAAGATTATGTCAACACGCCAACATATGAACATGTGGCGGCTATGATGAGCAAACTGTGGAGGACTATTATGATTCGTTAAGCGAGCGTTTTACCGTGGATACGCTTAGAGTTTAATTTTCGTATTTAGATATTTGTAATATGTATTAAATTATGTTTTGGTTACTTGGAGATAAATGAAATATTAATTATTTATCATGACTAGACCTCAGTTCATTTTCTGTAAGACTTCTGCTATTTACTTTATTATCTCTGATTAATGTAGAATGTGTTTTGGTTTAACATGGTGGGTATAGCTTATTTGAGATCCTGGTTGAACCGTTGGTTTATTGACGGTTCATCACACCATTCTGGTTGGTGCAGAATTGGGGTGTGACATTGATGGAGTATTCTTTGGTAAAAGGCACGACCACCTATGTAACTCCCATAAATTCCTTCATGAACCTCCCACATCACCTTATTTGCTTCTGCTGGGGTTAGACAAAGTAGAAAAGGGTGAGTGAAAGACTTTCAATACAGTTTTTTGTCCATAACCATATATTAGTGGAACCTTGCTTAAACTTGGTGCCTTTCTAGCCTATCTTCGGGTAGTTCGTAGGTTTCGATGTAGGTTCTTATGGGATCTATCCAAGTCGGTCCACCGTCGACGTGCTGAACTTCATGTCCTTTAGCGATGTTTTTTTGCTTGAGTACTTTAATGTACACCGATTTGTCAACATTGGACAGATCTTCTTCCAGAAGTCGGCATAGAGCATCTGCTTTGATGTTATTTTTGTGGTCCACATTACTTATTTGATAACTTTTGAATAGAGTGAGTTGTGCCTTTGCTTTCTCAAGGTATGCTTGCATGTGCGATTGTTTGGCTTCATACTCACCTTGGACTTGCCTGACAACGACTTGTGAGTCGCTGTAGATGTTTAATCTTTTTAATAGCAAGCTCTTTGCTAATCGTAGACATGCTAACAGGGCTTCATATTCTGCCACGTTGTTCATAGCATGGAATTTAAATCGAAAAGCGACTTGCAATTTGAAGTTCTTAAAGCTTAATAGTATCATGTCGGCCCCTGAGATCCATCTACGTATAATGTCAAAGCTGGTGATGGTTCAACCTTTTGTATTTTCCTTTTCTGCCAGATATCTTCTTCTACCAAGGTTTTCTCTATATCTGCACTATCTTTCTCGGTTGTTTCAAGTATGAAGTCGGCTAATACTTAAGCTTTTATTGTTGTCCTTGGATGAAACTGTATGTCAAATTCGCCAAGTTCTATTGCCCAATTCACCAGCAGTCTTGAAATATCAGGGCATGCTACTATCTTTTTTAAGGGTTTGTCCATTAATACTTGTATGGTATGTACTTGGAAGTAAGGTCGTAGTTTCCTAACTGCTGTGACCAGAGCAAGCGCAAATTTCTCTACCATTTTATTTCTGGTCTCTGTGTTAAGTAGTATTTTGCTGACGTAGTAAACCGGCCTTTAAATCTTATCGACTTCTTTTATTAGAACCGAGCTAACATTTGCTTGTGATATAGCGAGATAGTGTTGTAGTTGATCACCAACTTCTGGATATGCTAGTAGGGGAGGCATTCTCAAAAAGGTTTTCAAATCATCGAAAGCCTTTTGACATTCATCTGTCCATTTAAATTGTTTTGCCCCTTTTAAAGTTTTGAAAAATGGTAGGCTCCTATCAGTAGATCTTGGCACAAATCTTTCCAATGCTGCTATTAGTCGTATTAGTTCTTGCACTTGCTTTCCTCTTGTTAGTGCGGGCATTTGCATGATCACATCGATTTTGACTGGGTTTGCTTCGATACCTCTGTTGGATACCATGAAACCAAGAAATTTAGAAGCAACTCCAAATGTGCACTTTGTGGGATTAAGCCTCATTTGGTTGTTGCAAAGGACCTTGAATGCTTCTTTCAGGTCATCGATGTGAGTAACACCCCTCTTACTTTTTACTAGAAAGTCATCCATGTAGACTTTCATATTTTGCCTATGACCTTTTTGACTAACCTCTGATAGGTTGCTCCTGCATTTTTAAGACCAAATGGTATCGCCTCGTAGCAATACAAACCGCTGCTGGTGATGAAAGCCGTGTTGATATCGTTCGATTCATGCATTCTTATTTGATTGTACCCCGAGTAGGCATCTATGAAAGTTAGCATTTCATGGCCTGCCATCGCATCGATTAATCTATCAATCTTAGGGAGAGGGTAATAGTCCTTAGGGCATGCTTTATTTAGATCCGAATAGTCAATACAAATGCTCTATTTTCCATTGGCCTTCTTTACCATCACTACATTTGATACCCATTCGGGGTATTTTACTTCCTTGATGAATCCAGCAACGTGTAACTTGCTTACCTTTTCTTTGATTGCTGCTTTGCATTCAGGGGTAAAATTCTGTTTCTTTTGGTGAACCAGTTTGAATTTTGGGTTGATTTCTAGCTGGTGCTCCATCAGTCCCCTCGGTATCCCTGGCATATCCGACGGTGACTAGGCGAACACGTCGAGATTTTCTTTGAGAAATTTGATCAACTTTTTCCTTTGTTTGCCTTGTAGGGAGGACCCAATTTGGAAGTATTTTTCCTTGTACCCCTCCGAAATGGGTATCAGATCGAGTTCCTCCACAGGAGTTCCTCGTTTTTGTGATAAGTCATCTCTGAGGTCCTCAATCTCCATTGATTGGGTTGCCAGTTCGTCGTTGTTGTTAAGATCAGTCTTGTAACACTTGCGCGATAGGTCTTGGTTGGCTCTGCAGAATCCTACACCATTCTTTGTTGGGAATTTCATGACAAGGTAGTAAGTTGAAAAGCAGGCCCTCAACTTGTTGAGTCCTAAGCGTCCTAAAATAGTGTTGTGACTTGAAGGAACGTCCACTACCAAGTAAGATGCTCGGTATGTTCTTCTGTTGGGCTTGGTTCCTACTCGGGTTTCGAGTGTTATTTCACCCTTCACTTTTACCACGTCTCCTGAGAAATTGATCAAGGAGTATATGAAGGGCTGTAGTCGCTTCTCATCCAGGTTCATGGCCTTGAGTGTGTGGTAGTACATAATATCTGTGGAATTACCTATGTCGACTAGGACCCTCTCCACTTTATTGACCTTGTCGATCACCATTGAGATTACAACTACATCCTCATGCGGGACTTTTATATCTATTAAGTCTTCATTGAAGAAAGTAATGACATCCTTATACAGATAAGGTTTCGAGGATGATGCACTATTGACACTTTTAGCATAGGTGGCTCGACTGCTCTTTGATGAGTTTTCAGCAGCGAGACCCCCAATTACTGCATTTGCGTAGTGTTCTGGAATAACCAATCTTGTAGCCTGGGATTCCCGGGTTTCATTCCTAGGTTCCCGGTGTTGATTTCTGGGTGTGTCGATGTGCCTAAGTGGAGGACTTACACTCCTGCACCGGGTTGGCTACTATCTAGTCATCTTCCAAGCTAAGTGTCACACCCTAATTCCGTACTATTCAGAACGGAGTGATGAATCGCTAATAAACCAACGGTTCAACCAGGATCTCTAATAGACTGTGTCCTTGTAAACTAAACCATACACATCCACAACCATAATTAGAATAAATACACAATAGCGGAAGTCTTAATATTAAATGAACTGAGGAATCTAACTGTGATAATCATAAATAAAATATCAAATTATGTTGTATCAACCGAGACATAAGTAAATAAAATATCAATTACATTTCCTTAATAGTTCAAATAAAAATCTAATCGAAAACGCATGAGTTGCACTCGCATGAGGAGTCATGCATCTCCATTATGTCTTCAGCTTCCATTGTAGCCACGTGCCCGTACACAGAAGCATTCATATAATCTTCCACAGTGGTACCTGCATCATCAACTAAAAATATTCAACGTCAAAAGGGTGAGCACACATCACGGCTCAGTGAGCAAATAAAACAATGCAACAAACATATGCATGCATTCAATTCATATCTGTGGTCTGGTATATAAGTTTGCAATGTGCTATAGAAAGGTTCGGTGGCCGTCTCACCTCTATACACGAGTGTGTGAAGCCGCTCAAAGGTTAATGTTTATTGTCGTCCCACATGCACCCACTATGGAATAGAGATAGAACTAAAGTGCTTAGGACCACACCGCATCAGACTTTCCCTGATACTCTACCCATACCAACACGTAAGCCCCTGCTGGCGAGGGCTTACAAACTGGGCTCACAACTAACCAATCCTAATGTCAAATAGTGTACCCAAGGCCTCACCCTAGGATCCCTCAATACGTCCGTAGAGATAGAGCTAAGGCCCCCCGGCAGAGTCGAAGACTACACAGTCCGAGACCACCTCCCCTAATACCCTACGACGTAATAGTTCTGCTAAGGTAATGGCGATACGACGATGTGAGTGGACAAGACTTGAGTAGAGATAGAGCTAGAGTCTAGTGACCAGGCTGAACCACAATGTCACGTCCTCCCCCTGATGCTCCACTCGCATCAAGCACACTAACCACACACATACATTCACATGTCTATTCCTAGCATCATCATCATCATCATGTTATAAATAAAATAGAATTAAATATGCATGAACATTAATAGCAGGAATATTGGATGACATGTTGAATGTACATTACAAGCATATACGCATAGAATCAGTCATGGCATTGGACTCAAGAAATAAAAACAGTTTATTATTAGCCAATTAGTTTAGGTCTTGTTCCCTCACCTTTGCTTGAGTGTAGATCTTCTTTCAAGCTTTAAGAATCACTTTTATATCAATAGAAAAACCCAACAAGTCGATAGATTTTAATTAGAATTCATTCCGACAATTTTAGGCTTGCTGTTAAGCGAGGGTCGCAGGACGGGTCGCAGGTAGGGTAGCAGTTTCTGCGACCCCAGGTTGTAGGGTCGATGCCAAGGTCGGATGTTCCATCGACCCTAGGTGCGACCACTGCATCCCTGGACTTCCCGAATGCTGGGGGTCAATCATGTGGTCTGGTAGGGTCGATTCCCAATCGACCCCACGTGCGACCCCCCGTGGTTTGAGTCGACCTTTTCATCCTACAGTCCATTCTTTCATGTTTGGGTCCTATGGCTTACTTCCACAATCCATTCTATGCTTGTTCTATGGCTTAAAACTCAAGGTTTCTTCCTTACTTTGCCTACCATGATTCCCTCCATGGATTTCATTAAAATCTTCCCATGGATGGATGATTTGGGTTTCTCCTAGATCATACCCTCTTCATGAACTATTCTAAGGTCTTAAATTATTACTGGAAGCATACCCATACCTTAGGTTTGCTGAGATTCAGAGGCTTCTCTGAATTCTTCTCTTTAGTCTTCTTTTCCAACTTTCCTTCTCTTCTCTCACTTTCAATTAGGGTTTCAAAAGGAGTGAAAGAGGCTAAGGGACGTCCTATTTATAGAGGAGAACCTCCCAAAATAAGTCCCATTGAGATTAGGAAAGAATCCCCTTGAAATTTGGAAAGTTTCCTATTTACGGTTTCTGTCGGCAATGAGGGGGTCGATGAGGGGGTCGGAGATCCCGTCGACCCTCAGGTCTAAATTGTCCGACCCTCGGTCAAAATTTCAAGGGTCTGACTCCCTAATGAGGGGGCTCCGACCCTGTCTATTTGGGTATGCGACCCTGCCCCCTATTTTACTGTTTTTGGGTCAGTCTAATTGTAAGACCCATGTCAATCTAACCCGGTCTTACCACCTAGAACCAGGTTTACCCATTATGGTCGAGTCAAATGGACCAAGGGTGTGAAGAAGAACGAGATCCCAGGTATCAAATCGACCCAAAAACACTTAAAATAGGGGAAGGGTCGCATACCCAGCTAAGCAGGGTCGGACCTCCCAAAACAGAAAGTCAGACCCTCAGTTTTGAAGGGAGGGTCGGACAGCTTAAGACCCTAGGGTCGACGGGATCATCGACCCTCTCATCGACCCTCGGATTCTGCCGAATATAGAAATTAGGAAATTTCTATATTTTTCGATTGGGATTCTTTCCAAATCTCAGAGGGACTTATTTAGGATGTTCCTACTCTATTTAAAGGACGTTCCTAAGCCACTTTCACTCCTTTCACAAACCTAATCGAATTGAGAGAAAGAGAGGAGAAGGAAAAGAGGAAGAAGAAAGGGAAGGAAGAGAACTTAGCAAAAAGGAGAAGAATTTCAGAGAAAAAGTTATCTTCTCAGGTATGGATACTAATTCCATGAATTTCTACAGACCTTAGGTTAGTAATTGTTGAGAGTGTGATCTCGGAGAAACCCAAACCATCAATCTATGGTTAGGTTTTCATGGAAAACCATAGAAGAATGCATGAAAGCTATTTAGGTGGATGATTCATGGTTCTAGACCATGGAATGAATGTTGAATGGAATGTAGAAGCAAGCCATAGGACCCAAACATGAAGAATGGATTAAAAAGAGGGAATTGGATCAAAGTGCACCGAGGGTCGCACCAAGGGTCGATGACCATCCGACCCTAGGTGTTCCTGACCATCGACCCTCAGTGTTCGGGAAGTTCAGAGTTAAGGGAGGGTCGCACCCAGGGTCGATCCTGACTCCGACCCTACCTCCGACCCTTAGTTAATAGAGTAGTTTTTAAATTCCGAATAAATTCTAATTAAATTCTATCGATTTTGTTAGGGCTTCTAGCAATACAATAACAATATAAAGGTGATTCTAAAGCTTGGAAAAGTATCTATTAGCAAGCTAAGGTGAGGAACCAGAACCCCAACTAAATTGGTTAATAACAAACTGTTTTTCTATTTTCTTGAGTCCTATGCCATGCTTGATTCTATGCGAATATGTTTGTAATGTGCATACTGCATGCCATCCAATATTTCTATTACTTGTTCATGCATATTTACTTTATTGATTATAACATGATGATGATGATGATAGGAATAGGCATGTGATTGTATGTGTGTGGTTGATGTGCTTGATGCAAGCGAGTATCAGGGGAGGTGTGATGAGAACGTCAATAAACGTTAACCTTTGGCGGGTCTCAGCACTTTAGCTCTATCTCTAACTCAAGTCTTGTGCATTGGCATCATCGTGTCGCCATTACTTTAGCAGAACTATTATGTAGTAGAGTATCAGGGGAGGTGGTCTTGGTCCTTGTAGTCTCTGACTCTACCGGGGGGCCTTAGCTCTATCTCTATGGACATTCTAAGGGATGCTGGGGTGAGGCCTTGGATACACTTTTGGCATTAGGATTGGTTAGTTGCGAGCCCAGTTTGTAGCCCTCACTAACAGGGGCTTACGTGTTGGTATGGCACTATATAGCAATAAACGTAACCTTTATTATATAATGTTCATGATTGGGTGCATGTGAGTTGACGATAAACGTGATCTTCGGGTAACGTCACACACTCGTGTATAGAGGCGGAGTCAATAAACGCGACTTTTGACTACCTAAACCTTTCTATTGCATACTGCAAACTTATATACCAGACCAAAGATATAAATTGACTTTTTGCATGCATATGTATTGTTGCATTGTTTTGGCTACTCACTGAGCCGTGATGTGTGCTCACCCCTCGAGTCGAATATTTTTAGTTGATGATGCAGGTTATACCATTGAAGACTATATGAGTGCGTCTGCGTACGGAAACGTGGCAGCAATGGAAGCTGAAGCTGAAGTGGATACACACGACTCCTCTTGCGAGTGCAACTCGTGTGTATTTGATTAGATATTTTATAGGTTTCTTTATTGGATTTATTAAGACATGTATTTGATAATTAATTATGTCTTAGTTGAAAACAGAATAATTTGCTATTAAATTACTAATATCATTTAGTTTCTCAGTTCATGTTATTATAAGACTTTCGCTATTGTGTATTTACTCTGATTATGATTATGGATGTGCGTGAGTTTGGATAATGCGGGGATAGCCTACTCGAGATCCTGGTTGAACCGTTGGTTTATTAGCGGTTCATCACATCATTCTGAATAGTGCAGAATTGGGGTGTGACAACTTGGTATCAGAGCATCTCAGGCCTTGCCCGCCGAACTAACACACATTCAAGACCATTGTAAACTGAGATAGGATAAATTAAAAGCTTTAACAGAAACACACTGTAAGCACAAGTGATGATTGAGACCAAATTTAAAAAGAGAATAATTCATCTATTAAAGGGAAAACAAGTTACATACAATGAGTGAGAAAAATAAAACGTATATACATAACTAATGCAGAGTACAGTCCACAACCCGGACTGTTACTCTGTAGTACAAGAAAAATAAATACAATCATGAAGCTGGAGGTGAAGGAGGAGGCGGTGCCTCACGATCTCGGTCATAGTCCTCAGCATAGACCCTAGTCAACCAGGCCACCTGGGTCTGGGTCGTCTGGAGACTAGCTGCCAGATCGGCTACTCTCCTATCAGTCGCCCGCTGGACCGATAACAGCTCATCCACCCTCATACGCTGGGCGTCTAACAACTCCTCCATCCTTAGATCAGATCTGTGCTGAGCCTCCCTGATCTCCTGTATCATCTCCATCATGTCAGAAGGTGGAAGTGAAGGACCAGCTGCATGCGAAGGACCAGCCTCAGGTACAGGGTCCACCGCAGAAGAAGTGCCAACACCAGCCGCATGTGTAGGTGAAGGCGGTGGTATCGAGTTGACATCCATATACATACGATCATCATCTTCGACAGGATCCACGCGAGCTCTAGCAGCAGCAGCAGCAGCCTCAGCATCAGCCATCTCGATACGAGTGTGAGGGCGCACCATCGCGTTCTTCTCCTCATCACTAACCTGGGCATCCCGCATGCCCATCTTGCAGATTGCCTCCCAATCTAGAGGCGACGAGAAGGTCTTCTCCTGGTTCTTCTCATCTACCAGGTCAACCCCCAGACATGTCAGAAGGACTGTAATCATGCGTCCATAGGGTAGATTACGCCTATGCCCGGCCAATGTAGCACTAATCATAGTCCGCATGATGATGTAGGGGAGACAGACGGGCTGATGAGTGCAGATGCTATAGATCAAAAACTGGGTCAGCTGAGAAACCCTCTCATAGTGCCCACTCTGTGGAATCAGATTATGCTGGATAATCTTACAGAAGACCCGTGGAGCTGGACGCAGATAACAAGCTCTCATCTGCCAACGATCAGGACGGAGCAATTGGTTATCGATCTCTGCCCTCATCTCCATCTCAACAAATTGTGGCTCTTCAGGCGCACAGTATACCATGGGGCCATCATAAGGAATGCCCAACAAGTCGGCCAGCTGCCGATAGTCGAAGGAGATATCTACCCCTTTGACGTAGCTGGTGATGCGCAACTCCTGACCATGCTCAACGTCATTGTAATTCCCCACCACCTAGAGATTACAATAGAACTGACGCACCAAATCCGGGCAGGTGCACGCATCGTATGTAATGACAGGAAGCCACCCCATGTCACCAAAGGCTCCCTCTACGTTGAACACGGCTAACTAAGCCAAGTTCACCATACGACCACCCTCAACCTTCTTACGGGCATAGTCAGCATACCGTACCACGGCTTCATTGGAACGGAAGCGAAGGGGATCACGAACTCTGGGTACTTTGGTACGAGCCATGATATCTGCAAAATAAGAAAGAGAATGAAACATAAGGAATTAGTAGGATAAAAATCCGAAATTTGATGTAATAACGACGTAAGTTGACCATAAAGCCCATTCCTCACCATACAAGTGGGCATAAGGACTTACGTAGGTCTAAACATATCCTACAACCCACATGCAGTAAGAAATTTTAACTAACGATGTCCAATTTGAAGAAATTCAAGAAAAATCAAAAATGTCGACAAATTAGGGCAAAAAGAGAAAATTTCAAGTTTCTCGATAACCAACCGATGAAACTCAAAAAATTTTTAGGGCTTTCGTTCCTCGAGACACCAATAACAAAAGCCCCCAATAAAAATCTAATTTTTACGGTTGGAAAAAGTTTAATTTGGAAAATACAAGTTAAACGTGCGAAAACCTAGAAATGGAAACCTAAAAACAGGTAAAAATGGGAAGACATACCTGTAGTGATGACGTGGACATCGAAACCCGGAGTCAAACCGATCCAAAATAGTAGAGTAGCACTGTAGCAACTCAGAGAGGAGAGACGAGTCGAAACGGAGGAGGAATAGTGAGAAATGATCCAGAATCGGAGCTTAAAAATCTGATTTTTGGTCCGAGGGTTAGACAATTCGACTAGCACAATCGACCCTCCCATCGACCCTTGGCTCTCGGGAATCTGACTGAAAATCAAGGGTCGGAACTGAGGGTCGGATAGCCATCGACCCTCGCATCGAGCCTCAGCTCTCGGGAAGAATAGGTCATTCCCAGGGTCGAATACCAAGGGTCGGACATACCATCGACCCTCACCATCGACCCTGCATAGAAAAGACAGTATTTTTTTTATAAAATGAGCTAGAATTAGAATTGATTATTGGTTAGCGTGCCTACATGAAATATAAATGACTTCTCACCTATTTTGATGATTTTTAGGCACCACCAATCACAGAAAAGAATTATGTTTGGA
The DNA here is from genome assembly GCA_028583415.1 of Protea cynaroides. Taxonomy (NCBI): domain Eukaryota; kingdom Viridiplantae; phylum Streptophyta; class Magnoliopsida; order Proteales; family Proteaceae; genus Protea; species Protea cynaroides. Next base: position 91,186,293 of record CM053269.1, read on the forward strand.
CGTAGGGTGACCCGACAGACCCGAAATGCAGTCCCACCACCACCACCCGTGGAGGAGACTAGTCAAGAGAACAATTATGCACCGGGTAATCCAGAACCGGCAAACCCTACAAATTTGCCACCTCCACCACCAGAGCTAACAACCGTGGTGATGAATCTGGCACAGCAGCTGCAGCAGATGCAACACGCATAGGCTCAGATGCAGGTTGCCATGAGAATTATGTTTCAAGCCACTCAGGCTGCACCCATGCACACAGGACAAGCCAGTGCAACACCGGTGGGTAACCACCCAGCTCATCAGACACCTCACAACCGGCTGCACAGATTCCAGTGCAGGTTCCAGGAGCAGCTCAGGGTGACTACCAGTATCCACACAACATGTTTGGGGCAAACCCCCAAAACTAGTTGGACCACTCCCGACTAGTGGAGAGATTTTTGAAGATGAAACCCAAAGAATTCAACAGCAAACCGTCTGATCCATTGTGGCCAGCCCACTGGATAGACGAGATGGAGAGAAATTTTCTCATGATGACTATCACAGAGGAAGAGAAAGTACTGTGCGCCACCTTCATGCTCAAGGGCGACGCACATCATTGGTGGAAATCAACGAAGGCATATCTACTGACCATGCACGCCCTACTGACCTGCGCTATATATAAAGAAGCCTTCTTTGAGAAATATTTTCCACGGAGCTTCAGAGATTCGATGGAGAAGGAGTTCCTGAGTTTTTATCAGGGACAGATGTCAGTGGATGCGTACCAACAACGTTATGAAGAGCTGTTTTTCTTCGCACCACTGAGTATGCAAGAAGAAGAAACTAAAACCCGTAGGTTTGTCACGGGACTAAGAGGAAACCTCAGAGAACATGTTCTGGGCTTAGAAAAGAGAATTTATAATGAAGCTGTCCAAATCACTCGAGTTATAGAATCGAGCCAGAAGGAGAGTTACCTTACTCAGAACAGAGGCATCAAAAGGCCAGCCGGAAATTTTTACAACGGAGGCAATAACAAGACATATAAGCCTTTCCGTCCTCAGAATTTTAATGCTGTAACCAAGACTACCCCAGCAGCTCAACCTCAGCCAAAGCCAAATTCTGAAGCCCCGAAGTGTTTTAACTGCAACCAGCCGGGACATATGGCAAGGGAGTGCCCTAAGCCCAAGAAGCAATTCCATCAGGGACGTGTATATGCTGTTACGTCCGAGGATGCGGCCGCATCACCCGATGTGGTCACAGGTATGACTGAAACTTTTAAAGTTGTAATTACATTGAATGAGCATGTAGACTAAGTAAAGATAAATCATAGGTATTGTACCTATAAATGGCGTACCCGCCAGAGTACTCTTTGATTCCGGAGCTACTCATTCATTTATATCTGTGTCATTTGGAAAGAAGATGAAATTACCCATCAAAACATTAGACTACAAATTACTTGTACGATCACCGATGGGGTTAGAAGTGGAACTAGAGAAAGGTTATGGACCATGTCCGGTTCTCATTGGAGAGAAGACTTTAGATGCAACCTTGAAACAACTTGAGATGGCAGACTTTGATGTCATCTTGGGAATGGACTGGTTAGCTCGGCATTCTGCAAATCTATTATGCGCCGAAAAGAAGCTAACGTTCAAAGACAAAGAAGGAGCAGAAGTAAGTTTCTCGGGAACCAAACTTCCCCGGAGACGCAAGCTCGTACTTTCAGCACTAAAGGCTAAGAAGTGCCTTGAGAAAGGGGCAATCGGGAATCTAGTATCCGTGGTCGACCTAACCAAGGAAGCGCTACAAATGGAAGATATTGATGTCGTGCGGGACTATCCTGACGTATTTCCTGAGGAACTACCTGGATTACCACCCGACCGAGCCACAGAGTTTGTGATAGACCATATACCTGGAGCCGCACCTATATCAAAAGCACCTTATAGGATGGCTCCTACGGAACTGAAGGAACTGAAGGTGCAACTACAAGAATTGTTGGACAAGGGTTATATTCGACCCAGTATATCTCCATGGGGTGCACCGGTGTTGTTCGTAAAAAAGAAGGATGGTAGCATTCGATTATGTATCGACTATCGGGAGTTGAATAAACTGACAATCAAGAATCGATATCCACTACCTCGGATCGATGACTTGTTCGATCAGTTACAAGGAGCAAGAGTATTTTCTAAGATCGATCTTTGATCAGGCTATCATCAGCTGAAGATTAAAGAAGGTGATATTCCAAAGACAGCATTCAGGACCAGATACGGACATTATGAATTTTTGGTTATGTCTTTCGGATTAACTAATGCACCGGCAACGTTCATGGAACTTATGAACCGAGTTTTCCACGATATGTTGGATACGTCGGTTATAGTATTTATTGATGACATATTGGTATATTCCAAGGACAAGGAAACCCATATCAAGAACCTAAACGCAGTCCTACAGCGTTTAAGGAAAGAGAAGCTATATGCCAAATTTTCAAAGTGCGAGTTTTGGCTAAGTGAAGTCGCATTCCTAGGCCATGTAGTATCCGCTGAAGGAATCAAAGTGGACCCCAGCAAGATCGAGGCTATTGTAAAGTGGGAAGCACCAAAGAGCGTTTCGGAAATTAGAAGTTTTCTGGGTCTAGCTGGTTATTTTCAGAGATTCGTAGAGGACTATTCTCGGATTGCCGTACCTCTCACCAGTTTGACTAAGAAAGGTGAAAAGTTTGTGTGGACCGATAAATGTGAGAAGAGTTTTCAAACACTGAAGATCAGATTGATATCCGCTCCAATTTTGACTATTCCTATTCCAGGACAGATGTTTACCTTATACATTGATGCGTCGGGACTGGGACTAGGATGTGTGCTTATGCAAGGAGAGCAAGTAATTTCTTATGCTTCAAGACAGTTAAAGGTACATGAGAAAAATTATCCCACTCATGATCTGGAGTTAGCGGCAGTAGTACATGCTGTCAAGATATGGAGACATTACCTATACGGAGAGAAATTTCAGATTAAGTCGGATCATAAAAGTCTTACTTATTTATTTAATCAGAAGGAGTTGAATATGAGACAACGAAGATGGCTGGAACTATTGAAAGACTATGATTGTGATATCCAGTATCATCCGGGAAAAGCAAACGTAGTAGCGGATGCATTAAGCAGAAAAGCAATGATAAAATCTCAAGAAGTTAGCACGACCGCAGCAATGTGTACCACCGGAATGGTATTCAATCACGGCAACGAGCAGTATGTGATAGATACAACGGATGAATCAGCTAACCAAGGGTTTATTCATCGGTTTTCAAATATGTTCGCGGCATTGAAGATTATACCGGATATAGTGGATGAAGTGAAGACAGCTATCAAAGCGGATCCTTATCCGAGAACAGTACAAGAAGATATTGAGAAAGGTAGGACTAACCCCCGAGTTCACCTTGGATGACGAAAGTACTAAAATACAAAGGAAGAATATGTGTACCGAAAACGAGAAAGTATGGACATTAGACACCGACTGATGAAAGAAGCCCATACCACCATCTATTCAATACATCCTGGAAGCACAAAAATGTATCATGATCTAAAGAAACTATATTGGTGGAGGGGAATGAAAGCAGATGTAGCCAAGTTCGTGTCTCAATGCCTAAATTGTTAGAAAGTAAAGGCCGAACGACAAAGACCCGCAGGACTGTTACAGCCATTATCGGAACCAGCATGGAAATGGGACTGTATCACTATGGACTTCGTCACGGGACTACCATTGACTCCTCGAGTAGTTGACGCAGTTTGGGTGATTGTGGACCGTCTGACTAAAACAGCTCGCTTCATACCTATACGACCTCAGTATACACTGGAAAGGTTAGAGAAGCTGTATGTGGATAATATTGTTCGATTACATGGTGTTCCAGAAAGCATTATGTCGAATAGAGATCCACGATTTACTTTCAAATTTTGGAAAGGATTGCAAAAGGCTATGGGAACAACGCTAAAGTTTAATACTGCATTCCACCGATAGACAGATGGACAGTCGGAGCGTACAATTCAGATTCTAGAAGATATGCTACGAGCATGTGTAATTAATTTCAAGGGATCATGGGATGAAAGATTACCACTGATCGAGTTCTCTTATAACAATAGCTATCAGGCTACTATACAGATGCCACCTTATGAAGCACTATATGGCAGGAAGTGTCGAACTCCCTTGTTTTGGAATGAAGTTGGAGAACGTAGTATTGTTGGACCGGAATTTGTTAAAGAGACTTGTCAAGTGATCGATATTATCAAAGAAAGAGTGAGAACGGTTCAGAACCGTCAGAAGCAATATGCAGATACTCGACGTAGAGATTTGGAGTTCGCCGTAGATGATAAAGTATTTTTAAAGGTATCGCCCATGCGAGGATTGAAGAGGTTCGGACAGAAAGGGAAACTAAGTCCAAGATATGTCGGGCCGTATGAAATTCTAGCTAAGCGTGGAAAAGTGGCATACCAGCTAGCACTACCACCATCTATGTCAAGTGTGCATGACGTATTTCATATTTCCTTATTGAAGAAGTATGTCAAAGACCCAACGCATGTTTTGACAGTGGATTTACCAGAATTGACTGATGATTTGACATTTGAAGTAACACCAATAGAAATCACTAGTCGAAAGGTTCAACGTCTACGCAACAGAGATATCTACTATGTTAAGGTCACATGGAAAAGTAGAGACATGGAAGAAATTAGATGGGAAGAAGAGAATGCTATGCGAAAACAATACCCTCACTTATTTGATTCAGAAGGTACGTACAATTTCGAGGACAAAATTTTTATAAGTTGGGGGGAGTTGTAAGACCCGTGTCAATCTAACCCGGTCTTACCACCTTGAACCAGGTTTACCCATTATGGTCGAGTCAAATGGACCAAGGGCGTGAAGGAGATCGAGATCCCAGGTATCAAATCGACCAAAAAATACTTAAAATAGGGGAAGGGTCGCATACCCAGCTAAGCAGGGTCGGACCTCCCAAAACAGAAAGTCAGACCCTCAGTTTTGAAGGGAGGGTCGGACAGCTTAAGACCCTAGGGTCGACGGGATCATCGACCCTCCCATCGACCCTCGGATTCTGCCGAATATAGAAATTAGGAAATTTTTATATTTTTCGATTGGGATTCTTTCCAAATCTCATAGGGACTTATTTAGGATGTTCCTACTCTATTTAAAGGATGTTCCTACTCTATTTAAAGGACGTTTCTAAGCCACTTTCACTCCTTTCACAACCCTAATCGAATTGAGAGAAAGAGAGGAGAAGGAAAAGAGGAAGAAGAAAGGGAAGGAAGAGACCTTAGCAAAAAGGAGAAGAATTTTATGAAAAAAGTTATCTTCTCAGGTATGGATACTAATTCCATGAATTTCTACAGACCTTAGGTTAGTAATTGTTGAGAGTGTGATCTCGGAGAAACCCAAACCATCAATCTATGGTTAGGTTTCCATGGAAAACCATAGAAGAATGTATGAAAGCTATCTAGGTGGGTTATACATGGTTTCAGACCATGGAATGAATGTAGAATGGAATGTAGGAGCAAGCCATAGGATTCCAAACACGAAGAATGGATTAAAAGAGGGAATTGGACCAAAGTGCACCGAGGGTCGCACCAAGGGTCGATGACCATCCGACCCTAGGTGTTCCTGACCATCGACCCTCAATGTTTGGGAAGTTCAGAGTTAAGGGAGGGTCGCACCCAGGGTCGATCCTGACTCTGACCCTACCTCCGACCCTCAGTTAACAGAGTAGTTTTTAAATTCCGAATAAATTCTAATTAAATTCTATCGATTTTGTTAGGGCTTCTAGCAATACAATAACAATATAAAGGTGATTCTAAAGCTTGGAAAAGTATCTATTAGCAAGCTAAGGTGAGGAACCAGAACCCCAACTAAATTGGTTAATGACAAACTGTTTTTCTATTTTCTTGAGTCCTATGCCATGCTTGATTCTATGCGAATATGTTTGTAATGTGCATACCGCATGCCATCCAATATTTCTATTACTTGTTCATGCATATTTACTTTATTGATTATAACATGATGATGATGATGATAGGAATAGGCATGTGATTGTATATGTGTGGTTGATGTGTTTGATGCGAGAGAGTATCAAGGGAGGTGTGATGAGAACGTCAATAAGCGTTAACCTTTGGCGGGTCTCAGCACTTTAGCTCTATCTCTAACTCAAGTCTTGTGCATTGGCATCGTCGTATCGCCATTACTTTAGCAGAACTATTATGTCGTAGAGTATCAGGGGAGGTGGTCTCGGTCCTTGTAGTCTCTGACTCTACCGGGGGGCCTTAGCTCTATCTCTATGGACATTCTGAGGGATACTGGGGTGAGGCCTTGGATACACTTTTGGCATTAGGATTGGTTAGTTGCGAGCCCAGTTTGTTGCCCTCGCTAACAAGGGCTTACGTGTTGGTATGGCACTATATAGCAATAAACGTAACCTTTGTTATATAATGTTCATGATTGGGTGCATGTGAGTTGACGATAAACGTGATCTTCGGGTAACGTCACACACTCGTGTATAGAGGCGGAGTCAATAAACGCGACCTTTGACTACCTAAACCTTTTTATTGCATACTGTAAACTTATATACCAGACCAAAGATATAAATTGACTTTTTGCATGCATATGTATTGTTGCATTGTTTTGGCTACTCACTGAGCCGTGATGTGTGCTCACCCCTCGACGTCGAATATTTTTAGTTGATGATGCAGGTTATACCGTTGAAGACTATATGAGTGCGTCTGCGTATGGAAACGTGGCAGCAATGGAAGCTGAAGCTGAAGTGGATACACACGACTCCTCTTGCGAGTGCAACTCGTGTGTATTTGATTAGATATTTTATAGGTTTCTTTATTGGATTTATTAAGACATGTATTTGATAATTAATTATGTCTTAGTTGAAAACAGAATAATTTGCTATTAAATTATTAATATCATTTAGTTTCTCAGTTCATGTTATTATAAGACTTCCGCTATTGTGTATTTACTCTGATTATGATTGTGGATGTGCGTGAGTTTGGATAACGTGTTGATAGCCTACTCGAGATCCTGGTTGAACCGTTGGTTTATTAGCGGTTCATCACATCATTCTGAAAGTGTAGAATTAGGGTTTGACATTAATACCTGGTTTCGCTATTTCCTTCACACACTTGGTCCATTTGGCTCAACCATGATAGGTAGACCTGGTACAAGGTGGTAAGACCGGTTAGTTAGATACGGGTCTTACACTAAGGTTCTTGAAACTTTCAAAAAGGTCAGCCATAACCTCGTCATCTTGGTACTCAACCGACTTTGTTTCCTCCGGGTAGAATTCTATGAAGCGACTTGTCAGTTCGTGTATTGCTTCTTTGATTTGACTTTCATGTTGGTACTATACTGAGTCAGAAAGCGTCCTCTACTCTATAATCGTCCCGCCCTGTTTTTTATTTCATCGGGCTTTTGAGATTATCCCAATACGACCTGACCTTGTGTTGCCGACCTTCCTTAGAAGCGGGGAATCAAGCTCGTCTTCAGAGTCATTCTCCTTTCTCTTGTGCTTAGGGTCCACATCATCTAGATCTTCGGCGGCTTTCTTACTCCACCGATCTTCACTCTTGCTTTCCCCCACATACTTTTTGGCATGCCCCTTTTTTTTTTATCAAATCTTCAATCGCGTATCTCAGGGCCGGGCACTTCTCTATGTCATGGCCATCTTTATGATACTTGCAATACTTTTTTATTGATCTCCGCTTTGGGTCAGCCTTCAGCTTCGGGGGCCGGGCCCTTTTAATTCTAGTGGAGTACCTTTTAGTTCATACATCACCTCAGTCATGGGTAAATTCAATGGGGTGAAGGCATCCCAGTTGAATTCAACCAGTGCGGCTTTTTTCCCAGGAAAACCATCTTTTCCTGACTTTTGCTTTTTTGAAGGTTGAGGTGATGCCATGACTTTTGCTTGAGAGTCGGTCCTCTTTTCTCCTGTTGCCTTTTGCTTGCCTTGCTTCAAGAGTAATGCATCATTCGCTGTGGAATATTTGTCGCACTAAGCTCTCAGACCTTTTAAATCGATAGGCGGTCTCTTGGCCGGGGACTTTAATAGATCGAGATCTATTACCCCATTGTACAGGGCAGTCATCCTTACATCTGGCTGAGATTTTTGATCTCTAGTGCCTCATTATTGAACCTAGCCAGAAAAATTCTCAGAGACTCACCTGGATTTTTCTTGATTCTCATCAAGTATTTGGCATCCTTCCTAGGCCCAGCTTGAGTCTGGAAATGTTCGTAGAAGCGATCGCTCAATTCATCGAAGCTGCAGATGGAGTTGACGGGGAGGTTGTTGAACCACAACCATCCTAGTCCCTTTAGAGTGGATGGAAATGCTCTATAAAGTATTGCATCATTGTATTTGTACAGGAGCATCATTGCTGAGTAATTGTCAAGATGCAACTGCGGGTCGGTAGTCCCGTCGTAAGGATCAACCTTCGGCATCCTGAAATTTTTCGGTCTTGGAGCTTTCATTATTTCTCTTGAGAATGCCATATCAGCGTGGTATTCTCTTTTCTTGTAGACATTCATTCTCTCCGCTTGCTACTTCTCCATGCCACCGAGCTTGGCCTGCATCGCCCGAATCTATTGTTCAAGAGTTCATGGATGTTCCATGTTAGCTTGTTGTGCCGCAAGTTGTTCAGCAACATTTTGGATTTCTGTAGCCCTGTGGTTGGCTTTGCCATTATCGACCCATCTTTGAGCTTCTCTGGGGTCGCCCCCAAGTAATTTTCAAACCTGGGTCCTAAGCAATTGTGTACAGAAATGCTCCTTGAATGAGTGGAAGATGTTTCCTCCTCGACCATGTGGTCGGTATCATCCTCTTCAGAGATAAGGTCTGGCATTCATCCCTGGGATCGACTTGATGACGGATGAACTGACCGATGCGAGTGTCTGGATTGTCTGGATCCTCTAGATCCTGATCTCAGCCCTCTAGCAGCTCTGTTTGGGTTATGTCACCGTGAAGCGGGTGGCGGCATAATTGCCCTTGTTAACATGGCGAGCTGCTCTGTGAGAGCATTGAACTGTTTTACAATGACATATTGGCCAGTCGGAGGTTGGGGAGGAACTCCTATAGGAAGTTCTGTATCTTGATTCCCTCCTTCATTGTTATTTGGAGGTTGAATTCGATCATTCCTCCCGACATTATTTCTTGTGGTCACCATTCTGGAGGAATAGTCAGGGCCCCATGGTGGGCACCAAATTATTGCTACTGAAACTGGGTTTGCTGACATGTGGAGTCTGTAAGAAAGAGGCAAACTCCTAGGGGTGATGGATCCTTGAATACTCTTCAAGAGATTGTAAAACTAGGTATGGATGATCTTACTTGTGACCATTGTGAGGTTTTATAGCAGACGTACCACCTTCTCAAGAGGATGTCACGACCAGGGATTGAGCGGATGTCTCAAAGGCCATGATTCTGTAAGGTTCAAACATAGCGAGTGTGATTATTGGTTCCAACCAGATCGAGATAGGTGACCATTTGATATGGATCCTGCAGTCAGGTTAGGGCACCGCTTCTGCCTTTGTGGATTGCCATATACGTCTTTCACGGGTGATGAATCTGATCTCTAGGATTACTACTCAATCGTGATCCTGTTTAGACACCTGAATTTATCTTGAGACTTAACACGTGCAACTTATCCACGTGCCCCTTCTCATTGTAGTCAAGGTTTCCTTGGACCAACAACTAGTGGGACACGTGTAGATTCCTTGTATACATATGAGGCGGACACGTGTTTCGTCCGGATTAGCCGAGAGGAATATATTGTTAACAGGCGCCAAGTTCTTTTGCTGTATAATTCTATTATAAAAGTCTTTCGCTTTATATTCTTTTCTTTTCTTTGATTATGGTGATATTTATATGTATGGTTTTTCTTTTCACATAAATATTTATTATCATCATAAATATGTATGGCTATGATGGTGGTCTTGGGTGATCATTGCTTATTTGCGTGATCTTGGGTGACTTGTGATCGTTGGTGAGCGATCCCCTTCACATGTCTAGTGGAGTCGGAATGGTTAGGAAATGTTTGGTTCCCAATACTCATAATCAAACCCTACAAGATTCTGAAAACAACGTTGTAAAAAGGCCTCCCATGTAAGGTAATGGTAGAGAAATGCCAAGTCGGGAGGCCTATTGGGAAAGAAAAAAAAGAAGGTGGTTCACTCTCCAAGAGTGACCCACAGTGAGGCTCTTCATAGGAAAGGGTGCCTGATTTTGATGCTCCATTTTAGTTTAAGAGTTTAGGAAGGTGTTAGTTAGTTCTGTAGTTCTAGCTGGTAGGTCCCTCCTTTTGGCTATGCCAAAGGTGGGCTTCCTGTCTGGTTGGGTTTGCTTATAATTCTGTCTGTTTATTTTATTTTTACAAAAAAGAAAAACCTCATAGAATATGTGGAGAATTAGAGTTGTTAGTTGAAGTACCTCATGTAGATGGCAAGATGATGGTATTCCATCTTGAATTTAATATTTATGGCTTCCAAGTAAAATTTTTATCTTTCAATTTTTTTTGATAAGAAGAAAATTTATTTATTCGAATGTGAGTTACACATGAGAAGACATTGTACAATTTACTAGTATCCATGGATCGAAATTAAGCCAAACTATAGTCATATACGTTAACAATAGTGCCTTCTAAAAAAATGTTGGTGATGCTGTTTTTTTTTTTTTTTTCCCTAGGAAGAAAGTAGAAACTATGACCCTGAAAATAAGATTAGAAGTGGAGAACATCATCAAGAATCAAAGAAAATCCATCTGTGAGATTCTCTTCTCCTCCTTCTTCCCTTTTCCTTCTTCCCTTCTCGTTCCCCTTCTCCATCGATGAGACTCTCTTCTCTCCATCTCTCACCCGTTGCAACCTTGCCTTCTCTCTACCTCTCACCAAATGCTACCCTTTCTTCTTTTCTTCTTCTCTTCCTCTTTTCTCTATATCTCATTACTTCTCTTTCCCTTTATCTTTAACCATGTCCACAGTTTGTTTTGTTATGAAACCCTAATTTGGGTTAGCATGGTTTGATTGGGTTTTTTTTCTTTTTTTTTTTCGATTCTCTCTAACATAGTGACCATTTACGAAACTCTAATTTGTTTTGTCTGTCTTTTGGTTTTGAATACCCTGAGATGGTTTTACTAATTAATTTCTTCCACTGCCTAGTGTGTAGATTCGGAGCTCAAAGTCAGAGACAATTGATCTAATTTTCTCATTCTAATCTTTTGAAGCTGAACTTCATTGGTATGCATTTGGTTTCGGTCTTGCTACTTCCTTAATTTCTTGAGTATTTTTTTTTTAATCTTGAATTCATTTGTATTGGATAACAAACTATTCTAGTTGTTTGAGCTGTTTAGAAATTTTTTACGTTGTTATAACTTATTCAGCTGTTTTGTTTAATGTTGGAAGTTTGTTGTTATGCTAATAGTTATTTGGTGAAGTCAATTGATTGAAAAATTCAGCTAATGTGCGTTGTGGAATGGGGCGAATGGTAATACAAACTTCATGAACAAAGAAAAATCTCGACCGACAATTTTACACATATCCAATAAAGCAAGATCATGCAAATGTTTTTTTTTTTTTTTTTGGGGGGGGGTGGGGGTGGATGACTACAATGGGACTGAAGCATTACTATCTCAACCCATTCAAGAATTGCATGTGACTGGGAACACTCACCATACACGTCATGAAATGCATGTAGATCATTCATATTTATACCTGTTAGGAGGGAAATGATCCCTCTACTTAAAATCTTACATGTGTCCAGTTGGTTCTTCGGAGTCTGAGCGCTCGGAGTATCTCGCGCTCGGCCTCGTGTATTCGGCCTATTGTGCACACGGCCTCTTATGCGCTCGGCCTCCCTGGTAGCGCTCGGATTCTCAGTCCTACTCGGCTATAGTTCTCAGACTGAGCCAGAGTCCTAATGTGATTAAGATTACCTCCGAGGAGTCCTTCTCCCAGTATGATACGACACCGACTATCTCGGTGGGCCGTTACTCACACGCCAACAGTGTCGGTCCCAGAGCCGACCGACTTAGCTTCCTTGGCTAAGGTCTCCGGACTCCTACTCGAGTCTCACGCCCAGTGTCCCACGGAGCGACACATGGCAGTCCTATTGGCGATCTACTTCCCCGAGTCCCGGTGCCTCCATGCTTCTTCCCAATCTATAAGTAGAGGTCATCCCTCAAGGTAAACCCTTAGGCCCTAATGCACTTACAAGCTACAAGTTATTATTGTTCATCCTACACGCTCAAACTCATTCATCATCCCACTCTCTCTAAACTGGAGATAGCCTTCCGCTATCTCTCGACTGTTTACCTTGGGAATCTCACTTAGGCATCGGAGGGTAACCGGGGCTTAGGCGCCCCCTCCTTTGTCTCTTCTCTGTTGTTGCAGGTAACTCAGAGCGTGGATCAATGGGCGATTTCCAACCGTAACAGTTTGGCGCCCACCGTGGGGCCCTTATTCGACTGAGTTTAGCGTGCGCATATCTTTGTTTCGATGGCTCACCGAAGAACTCGAGGACGGACGTCGCGCGCCCTTTCTGAGGCATCAGTGCACATGGACAGTACCGAAAGCACGACGAGGGAGGACCGTGGACCTGCACCTCTAGCGCCAGAACCCGCACCAATCCCAGAACCGGTACCGCTGCAGGCACCGGCGCCTGCCCTGAGCCACACACCATCGGTAGATCGACCACAGCCTCCTCCCGAGTACGTCACTCGCCAGCAGTTCGACGAGTTGAAGCAGCAAATTGAACAGCTTGCTCAAGTCTTAAGAGGGGCTCGAGCAAGCAATTCGGTAGTGGCGGGAGAGAATCCCCAGCCGGTGCCGAATCCCCCACTTCCACCGGAAGCCCCGCAAGCGGTCCATCCGCCAAGGGCGAGGGCAAGCCCGGCTAACGCTGTGCCGAACAACCCCCCGGGTGATCAAGCTCCCGGACGAAGCGTAGCTCGGCCCGCCGGTCAGAATCCCCCGCCGCACCAGCGCCAGGCGCCCATAGCGCCGCCTCCAGCCGGAGGCCCGGGGCCCTTCCTCGATAACCTCCGGAGAAAAGAATTAATGACGAAACACCCGGTTCTGGTCCTCAGCCTCCGGACACTCCTCAGTCCGAGGTCGAGCGGCGTCTACTTGAGATAACATCTCGACTTCAGCAGATGGAGCAAAACAAGGCCGCCCCGCCGAGAATGGCCTACCCCGCAATTACGGCGCTCTCGGACGAAATCATGTGGGCACCACCCCCTGACAACTTCAAGATGCTGGTCTTGGACTCCTACCATGGGAGTACCGACCCCGAGCAGCACCTAGACGCTTTCGTCTCCACAACACTATTCTACCCTCTGAGCGACGGCCTCATCTGCAGGATGTTTCCCTCGACGCTCCGGAGAGCTGCCCGCACGTGGTTCAATAATCTCCCGGCCAAGAGCATTACCTCGTTCGAACAGCTATCGAACAAGTTCTTGACGCACTTCCAAGCCGAGGGCGCAAGAAAACCTCGTACCATCTGTCGACAGTGAAGCAGCAGAAAGACGAGTCCTTAAGGGAATTCATCAAGCGCTTCAACAATAAAGTGCTTGAGATCAAGGACGTTGAGTCCGCGGTCCACATGTCTAGCCTGCAAGCCGTAGCTTTATTGGTCCCTTGCCAAAAAGCCCCCGAAGAACCTAGACGACTTGCTCGCCAGGTGTGAGAAATATGCCTCCGCAGACGAGACGACTCGGGCACAGAAAAACAACACCGTGAACAATCTGCAGGCCACTGCGAAGCCGGCAGACAAAAAAAAGGTCTGAGGCGGCCGACCCGGCACCAAGCCCGGGAGATTCTAAGAAGCAGAAGTCCGGAAGGGATCAGACCTACCAGCACCCCTACAAGACATTCGAGTATTACACTCCACTGAACACCTCTATGACGGAGATCCTCGAAGTAATTAAGCATGATCGGAACCTCCGACCACCGCCAAAAGCACTCGACACTGGAAGGAATAAGGACCACTCCCGTTTCTGTCGCTTCCATCGCGATTATGGCCATGAGACAGAAGAATGCAAGTACCTCAAAGGGGAGATTGAGGAACTCATCAGACGAGGATACTATGGCAACTTCGTCCAACACGCAGATAGGGGACCACCCCCTGTTCGGAGGGATCGCGGGTTACCGCCCCCACCTCCGAGAAATCCACAACCCAACAACTGCCGTGTGGACGCGGGCGACAATCAGAACGCCGCTCAGAGAGATGACCGAGACCCTGATGGAGGGCCGGCTCCTCCCAGGCAGTGGGTCGGCGCCATTGAATTTGGCACCGTCGGAAACTCGTAAGAAAGGCAAAGAGAAAGAGTTCCGGTGAAATAAAGACTCGGAGGCCGACAACATGCCCATTCCGAGTCCATCTCGGCTTCAAATAGAAGAAAAGCTGAACGCAGGTTTGTCGGCAGTCCACCCCCGGAGGACCGACCGCGCACATCTATGGGTCTGCGCATCCCTGGAGACAGTGGCGTCTATGCCGTCACCAAGGGACCTTAAGACGAGGGCAAGCCAGTCCTCACAATCATAGGAGGGCCCGCCGCTGGGAACACCTCCAACAGGTCAGCAAAGGCCTACTCCCATCTGGTGGCCAAGACTGAGTGGCCGTCGAAGAGAGTCCGGATCGTAGAAGTCATTACCTTCAGCGACGAAGATCTAGTCAACGTCGCGGTCCCCCATGAAGATGCCCTTGTCTTCACGGTCGGGATCGGGCACTACGATGTCGCGAAGTGCCTGGTAGACACCGGGAGCTCGGTAGACATTATATTCTACCATGCATATCAGAGGATGCAGCTGACGGATGACCAGCTCCGTCCTGTCACTTTCGACCTTATCAGCTTCTCCGGGGACCCAGTCACGGTAAAAGGGGGCATTCAGTTGTCTGTCATTCTCGGCCAGAAGCCCAGGCAGCGACAAGTGGTGGTCGAATTCATGGTGGTTGACCGACCATCGGCTCATAATGTTATCTTCGGCAGGCCCTCGCTGAACAAATTGAAGGCCTGTATGTCCACCTACTATCTGGTGATGAAGTTCCCGACTGAGGGTGGAGTCGGAGAGTGCCGAACAGACCAGGACACTTTGCGCAAGTGGTACGCCACCGAGCTGAAAAACAGTTAGCGCGCCTTGAAGTCGGCACAGGTGAACATGATAGATGTTCCCAAGGACCCCTCTCCCAACTGAGGGGAACCCGCAGAAGAACTTCTGCAAATTCCGATTGCAGACGATCAACCAGAGAAGACGTTCCAGGTCGGCTCCTTGTTGCCCGAGGAACAAAGAGAAGAATTGATTGAATTCCTAAGGCAAAACCTCGACGTCTTCGCATGGTCGGCCTCTGACATGCCGGGGATACCAAGGGAGGTAATTGAACACCACTTAGTGGTCGACTCGCAGCATAGGCCGGTGCGACAGAAGAAGAGGAGTTTTGCACCCGCCCGACAGTCAGCCATAGACGAGGAGGTGCAGAAACTGCTGGCGGCAAACTTCATACGGGAGGTCGACTACCCGGACTGGTTGGCCAACGTGGTTATGGTGCCAAAGTCTAATGGCAAATGGCGGATTTGCATAGACTTCACCGACCTCAATAAAGCCTGCCCAAAAGACAGCTATCCGCTGTCGCGCATCGACCAGCTGATTGATGCCACAGCCGGACATGAACTGCTGAGTTTCCTTGACGCATACTCCGGCTACAACCAGATAAAGATGCGGAAGGCCGACGAAGAGTGCACATCCTTCGTCACAAATCAGGGGCTCTTCTGCTATACGGTCATGCCTTTTGGCCTCAAAAATGCAGGAGCCACCTATCAGAGGCTGGTCAACAAAGTCTTCAGAGGACAGATTGGCCGCAACATGGAGGGGTATGTGGACGACTTCCTTGTCAAAAGTACACAATCTGGTCGGCACCTAGCCGACCTTGGTGAAGCATTCCAAGTCCTCCGAAGGCACAACATGAAGCTCAACCCTACAAAATGCACCTTCGGAGTTGGATCAGGAAAATTCCTAGGATTCATGGTCTCGCAAAGAAGAATCGAGGCAAATCCCTCAAAAATCAAGGCAATCCTAGACATGGCTGCACCCACCAGAGGGAAACAGGTACAAGAGCTGAATGGCCGAATAGCCGCACTCGGCCGCTTCATGTCCAAGTCTGTCGAGTGCTGCCTCCCTTTCTTCAAAACTCTGAAGGGAGCCGGGAAGTTTGAATGGACCGAGGAGTGTCAGAGGGCCTTCGAAGACCTGAAGGCGTATTTATCCTCGCCCCCCTGCTCGTGAAGCCGAACTCGGGGGACGAGTTGCAATTGTACCTCGGGGTATCCGACCGCGCAGTCAGCGCCGTCCTGATAAAGGAAGAAGACAAGGTCCAGCGGCCGATCTATTACGTCAGCAAAGTACTGCTCGGCGCAGAAACCAGGTACTAGCCGATTGAGAAACTAGCGCTTGCCCTGGTCACCTCCGCCCAGAAGCTCCGCCCGTACTTCCAGGCGTATCCGATATCGGTGCTCACAAACACGCCACTGAAGAAGGTGTTATCCAAGCCCGATGTATCCGGACGACTGATAAACTGGGCAGTAGAACTCGGTGAGTTCGACATCAAATACGTCCCCAGAACGGCCATCAGGGCACAAGCCCTGGCGGACTTTATAGTCGAAAGTACTCTACCTGATCAGGATTTTGCGGAGCCTCAGGCGGTACCACCCTCGGAACAAGCTGAAGCCGCTTGGACCCTGAACTTCGACGGTTCCTCAATGGAAAACAAAGCAGGGGCAGGAATAATTTTGAGAAGCCCGGAAGGATTTAAAATACGATCCATTATTAGATTCGGGTTCAGGGCAACCAACAACGAGGCCGAATACGAGGCTCTACTAGCCAGACTCAGATTGGCCAAAATCTTAGCCGTCCGTCGGCTAGTGATACAGGGCGACTCTCAGTTAGTCATTCGCCAAGCACAAGGAGACTACGAGGCTAGGCAGCCCGAGATGCAGAAATACCTCGAAAGGGTAAACTCGGCCATCGCAACTTTCCAAAGCGTCGAGTTGTAGTATGTCGGCCGCGAAGAAAATGCCGAAGCCGATGAACTATCAAGGTTATCCCTAGCAGACATCCATGCAATGGACTCTGCCGTGTACGTGGAATTCTTGGACCACGCCAGCACCTCTGTTGAAGTCGTAGCCCCCGTCGGAGTCGCATCCAGTTGGTACGACGACATTTATCAATACCTCCAGACGGGCGCCCTACCGACTGACAGGAAAGATGCTCACCGCATCCAAGCCAAATCCCGGCAATACACCATACACAATGATGTACTGTACAAGAGATCTTATACCCTACCGCTACTTAGGTGCCTGCGGTCAGACGAGGTCGACAGCGTTATGAGAGAAGTCCATGAAGGCATATGCGGCCGACACCAGGGCGGACGATCGCTCTTCCAAAAGATCCTCCGCCAAGGCTACCATTGGCCGAAAATGCACGACGATTGCATCGAGCTGGTCCGCAGATGCGACAAGTGCCAGTTCTATGCACCTGTACAGCATGCTCCGGCCGCTCCATTACAGTCGATTACGAGCCCCCTCCCCTTCGCCATATGTGGTATGGACATCATGGGGCCCTTCCCCCAAGCCACTTATCAACGGAAATACATCATAGTAGCCATCGATTACTTCACCAAATGGATCGAAGTCGAGGCCGTGGCCAAGATTGACACCCACAAAGTGGAACAGTTCTTCCGGCACTCGATCATGTACAGGTTCGGTGTACCAAGGATCCTTGTGACGGACAACGGCACTCAGTTCTCCAATGCATCCTTCGCAAACTTTTGCGAAGAGTTCCGAATAGACCACAGGTTTGGATCAGTCGGACATCCGCAAACAAGCGGCCAAACTGAGGCCACCAACAAAACAATATTGGTCGGCCTGAAAAAGATGGTGGCAGACCAGAAAGAGAAATGGGTCGACATATTACCCAGTATCGTCTGGTCGTACAGAACAACCAGTCAAACACCTACCGGGGAGACGCCCTTCATGCTTGCCTTCGGCACGGAGGCAGTCGTCCCTGTTGAAGTATTCCATCCCACATTCCGAATGCTGAACTTCAACGAGTGCACCAACTCCGACGACCTACGCACAAACCTTGACAACCTCGAGGATGTGCGTGAGTCGGCAGCATTCCGAATGGCAGATTACCAGCAGACTACAGTTCGACATTATGACAAGACAGTCCGACTTAAACAATTTAAGGTCGGAGATCTTGTCCTCAGAAAGACTGCAGTCTCCGACCCCACCAATCAGGGGAAGATGGCCAAAAACTGGGATGGACCATACCACGTGCTAAGGACGGGACGTCCAGGCTCCTACAAGTTGGTCACCATGGACGGCGATGAAATTCCGAGGACATGGCATGCCACCAACCTTAGAAAATATTATCAGTAGTCCAGTCTTTTACAAATTCAGTTTTTTTTAATTTTAATTGTAATACCGGACCCCATGAGGGAATCCGCTCATTTTCCTTGAATAAAAGGCAGTATCATCCAGTCATAACTTTAATTGTGCGTTATGCCGGCCCAGCCGATTGCAAACATGAAGGTCACATATCTTCCTACCAAGGTCCACAAGCAGACCAAGGTAGCATGAAGATCATACTCGTACCTTCCGACCATGGTCCACAAGCAGACCATGCTCGCATGAAGGCCATATCTTCCTACCAAGGTCCACAAGCAGACCATGCTCGCATGAAGGCCATATCTTCCCACCAAGGTCCACAAGTAGACCAAGGTAGCATGAAGATCATACTCGTACCTTCCGACCATGGTCCACAAGCAGACCATGCTCGCATGAAGGCCATATCTCCCTACCAAGGTCCACAAGCAGACCAAGGTAGCATGAAGATCATACTCGTACCTTCCGACCATGGTCCACAAGCAGACCATGCTCGCATGAAGGCCATATCTTCCTACCAAGGTCCACAAGCAGACCAAGGTAGCATGAAGATCATACTCGTACCTTCCGACCATGGTCCACAAGCAGACCATGCTCGCATGAAGGCCATATCTTCCTACCAAGGTCCACAAGCAGACCAAGGTAGCATGAAGATCATACTCGTACCTTCCGACCATGGTCCACAAGCAGACCATGCTCGCATGAAGGCCATATCTTCCTACCAAGGTCCACAAGCAGACCAAGGTAGCATGATCATTCTCATACCTTCCGACCATGGTCCACAAGTAGACCATGCTCGCATGAAGGATACGCTCATAACTCCTTACCACGGTCCATGAAAAGGACAAGGCAACATGGGGGTCGTTCGTACCAAGTGCCCTCGGCTAGCCTCCGTGCCAAGCCGACGACACTTCCGGGGAAGGAAGGCCTTAGCTACTTTGGTTCTTAATTACTACGCAGCCGGAATCGGAGTCGGAAAGTTTCCTAACGCTACTCGGCCTTAGCTACTTGGAAGAAAAAGATAGACAAATGGAAGACACAATGGAAGAAAAAGATAGACAAATAAATTTTCATTAATGAGAACCCTAGAAGGGCAATATTACAGATGTACAAAAAAAAAAAAAAGTATCTATACAAGTTTACAAGGGAAGCATCTTTTCCTCGGCGATCGCAGCGGCCGGGTCTGCCAGATCCTCGGCGGGCAGCGCAAATTCGGGGAGCTCCACCAGTGGAGTCTGCGGCACCTCGTAGGGGGGAAGGTCGTCATCGGGCGCAAGGGCAGCCTTGGCCTCCTTAGTCGGCTCCGCCAAAACTTCTTTAGTGGCGGGCAGAGCCTCCTCGGACGCTGGCATTTAATTCTTCAATCTGGACGACAATCGAAATTGTCGACCAGTTTATCTTGAGGGCCCCCTTGTCCCTCAGCTGATCCCTTAGGAATATTACTCCCCTCTCGAAGTAGCCGCTGGCTGCCTCCTCGACTTCTTCATCGAACTGGGCCGATGACTTGTACTCATCAACGGCCTGAGTCAACTCGGCCTGATGATGCTCCTCGGCCTTGACCAACGCCTCCCTGGCACTCCGAGCATCGTCCTCGGACTTCTTCAGATGCTCCTCCAGCTCCTTCAGGCGCTCCTCCAGCTTCTGCCGTGCTTGCACCTCAGCCTGCAGGTCGCCATCGGTTTTCTTCCATCCGTCCTCAGAAGTCCAGAGCTTTTCTTTAATGGAGAGCACCTTCTTGCGCTCCGCGTCAAGATCAATCTCAGCCTTGGTCAACGACGCCTCGAGGGTGCTCTTCTCCTTAACAAGGCCCTCGACCTCCAATGATTTATTTGCGAAGTTCTCCTCAGTGGCTTGCAGGGCCTCGCGCAAGGAGATCTCCTGAACTTCCTTCTCGTCCAGGTCGACATATGCACGGCACAGTCTTTCGCTAAGCTCGGAGAAGAGGTTGGTAGCCTGCACCAGACGACAATTACCCGGTCAGTACATATGGAAACACAACAAAAACGACAATCAGGGGCCGATCAATACCTGGACGAGAGCAGTAAACCCACAGGAGTAGATTTCCTCGTGAGGCAGGCAGGCCGTGAACTTGATGTCTTCCGGCAAGCGCCCCTCTGTGGCCACGATCCTGGCCGCCCTCTGGCTCTTAAAAACCGAGTCCGTAGGCCTCAGCTTGAGTGCAGGGTGGAAGGCCGTCGTCGTGGCCGTTTGCTTCTCGCCCTGTTGGCGAGCTACACCTTCGGCCTCTCCCCTGGTGGCTCCGGAGGCTGCCGTCGGATCGGCTACCTTGGGGCTGTTGCCAGCCCCCTTGGCTTTGGAAGCGGTAACACCCTTGGGCACGACTGCCGAGGGAACTACCGTCTGGAGGGGCTGGGCGTCCACCACACCCCCTCGGGCAGGCTGGACTTCCTTCGTCGCAGCCTCAGCCGTTCTCCCCTCTCCGCCGTCGAGTCGAGGAGCCGACCTCTTCTTGTATATGTCGGCTGGGAGCTCGGCAGCCGACTTAATCTTCTTTTTTGGGGGCTCTTCGGGCATGGACCCCTTACCCTTGGCCTCTGCCGTGGCTGTTGGTCCCCTCCGAGGGTGGGAATCTGCCTCACCGCTGAGAGGCTGAACTTTGGATCCCGCTCGGACGCTAACAAGTTGAACCCCCTTTTTGGCGTCGGCCTTCCGTTTGGCCATTATCCGAGTGACGATCTTGTCGTCCTTGAATTTCACTGCAATAAGAAGATGGTCAGTAACATAAACAGAACAGCATAGGAAAGGCCTAATGTTGTTAAACTCACCAAGAAGACCGTGTCCGGCCAACTGCACGGGATCTGCAAGGTCAGAGAGGTGCACAGTCCCCCCAGCCATCATCTTCTTCAGAGTCGTTTCTCCTCTGCCGTTAGGAAGGGAGTTTTATTGAACCCTGTGGCGTCGACCACCAACCAGACGTTTGACAGAGGGAGAGGTGGACCGCCCGCAGGAGGGTCCACGAAGAAAAACTTGTCCTTCCACCCGTGGATGGAGGAAGGCTTCTAGGAGATGGCCGGGAGCTTCTTCCCGCCCCTCTGGCTAAAGAAGTACCACCCAGTCATGGCCCGAGCTTCGTTCAAGCTGGTCAACTGAAAGACCGACCGGAAGAGGTTCGCGGTCAGAGTCTCGCCAAGACGGCGGACGAATATGATGAAGGCAAAGATGCATCGCCACCCATTCGGAACGAGTTGGGAGGGGGCGATGCGGTACGTCTGCAGAATCTCTACAACCAAGGGGTGGAAGGGGAACCTAAACCCTGATTTTAGAGTGTGCTCGTACACACAGATCTCCGATGTAAGTACGGTGCAGGCCCGTTCGTCGGAGGTAGGGAGCCGAGGTCGGACATTTGTCATCGGCTCCTCAAGCTGGTATGCCCGACAGATCGATAACAAGGCCGCCTCGGTCTTAATTTTACTCGAAATTCTCCAGGCCGGGACGATAGCGAAGGACGCTACCGGCGGTCGGCCACCCCTCTGGCGGGAAGCCTGTTTGGGTGGAGGGCCCGCGGGACGACCGCGCTCTTCCGCCAGAAGCCCTAGATTCATCAGACCATCCTCCGCCAGAGGAAGATGATCCGTCAGAGGAAGAAGTTTGGGACTGGGTCATTCTTCTGGTCACTCTCACCATACCGGAAGACGTGACATTGTTAGAAGAGAAGCTACTGAGCATGAACTGAAAGACGAACGATTAGAAAACTTACTGGTTGTAAAAAAGACGACTGAATGCACGAAGGAAAGCTTGAAGACAGATTGACTGGACTCCGAGTGCTCTGGTAGAACTCCGATCGCAATTGAGGCAAATGGTCGAATGACTGAAGTAGGGAGGTATTTATAGGGCGAGCGACGTAACTGATTGACGTGCGCAATGATGGCGCACGTTCTCGAGGCGCTCAGCTTCCTGCGGACCGTCGGATTAATGTGCGATCCGTGTGCACTGTGTTCTCAGCCATTCGATGCACTCAGTCGATTCCGAGGCAAGTAACATTTAATGGCATTCGTTCTCGAGGCGCATCGCCACTCGGTGTTCGTTGGATCGTGGATCGATCCGCGTCAAATTGGGAGATCAACGGTTGTACACTCTTGCATGAACCGAGACTGACGCCTCGAGCCCCGCGCCTCAATCAATCGTGCAGACGGAACGCAACCGCCTCTCCTTGGGAACGGCCTGTCATTCAATGCATCTATCCGTCTGATATTCGGCCTCGTACGACGCGGATCTTTTCGGTGTTAAGCTTATTGCCCTGCCGAATTCGCTGCATCCGACAGCGCAAGGGGCATCTGTTAGGAGGGAAATGATCCCTCCACTTAAAATCTTACACATGTCCAGTTGGTTCTTCGGAGTCTGAGCGCTCAGAGTATCTCGCGCTCGGCCTCGTGTAATCGGCCTATTGCGCACACGGCCTCTTATGCACTCGGCCTCCCTGGTAGCGCTCGGATTCTCAGTCCTACTCGGTTATAGTTCTCACACTGAGCCAGAGTCCTAATGTGATTAGGATTACCTCCGAGGAGTCCTTCTCCCAGTATGATACGACACCGACTATCTCGGTGGGCCGTTACTCACACGCCAACAGGTGTCAGTCCCAGAGCTGACCGACTTAGCTTCCTTGGCTAAGGTTTCCGACTCCTACTCGGAGTCCATCGCCTGTGTGTCCCACAGAGCGACACATGACAGTCCTATTGGCGATCTACTTCCCTGAGTCCTGGTGCCTCCATGCTTCTTCCCAATCTATAAGTAGAGGTCATCTCTCAAGGTAAACCCTTAGGCCCTAATGCACTTACAAGCTACAAGTTATTATTGTTCATCCTACACGCTCAAACTCATTCATCATCCCACTCTCTCTAAACTGGAGATAGCCTTCCGCTATCTCTCGACTGTTTACCTTGGGAATCTCACTTAGGCATCAGAGGGTAACCGGGGCTTAGGCGCCCCCTCCTTTGTCTCTTCTCTGTTGTTGCAGGTAACTCAGAGCGTGGATCAACGGGCGATTTCCAACCGTAACAATACCCTATATAGAGACTCATTGTATTCTTAACAGTTTGGGTTCTTTTACTGACATGTTTTGTTGTTTTTACAATGTGCATGATGTATTGAGGACATTAGTAATGAATGTTGTACATTACTAAGAAAGAAAAATTTCAATTATATGCATTTTAACTTAGACCTTAGAAATGAATGATTGGTTTGTAATTTAAAAAAAAAATTTGGATTCCAGATTATTTATTATCAAATGGGATTCTACTCTCAAACAGATCTAGAATCGATTCCAGATTCATTTTTATCAAACGGAATTCTACCCTCAATAAGCTCTAGAATTGATTGTAGAGCAACATTATCAAACAATATTTTTATTCAAAAAAATTGACTCCAGACCAAAAACAACTTCAAGAAAACAGAAATGTTATCAAACGGAACCTTAGAGTTACGTTGAAGTACCTCATGTAGATTGCAAGATGATGGTGTTCCATCTTGAATTTAATATTTATGGTTTCCAAGTTAAACTTTTATCTTTCAAAATTTTTATTTTTTTATTTTTATTGATAAGAAGAAAATTTATTTTTTCAGATGTGAGTTATACATGAAAAACATTGCACAATTTGTCAGTATCCATGGATCAGAAAACATTGCACAATTTATCGGTATCCATGGATCAGAATTAAGTCAAATGACAATGCCTCTTAAAAAGGTGTCGGTGATGATTTTTTTTTTTTTTTTATTTTGTAAGAATAAAGTAGAATTTTTTTTTTTTTTTGGGGTTTTGTTAATAAGAATAAAGTAGAAACTATGAAACTTTGAAAGTAAGATTCTAAATGGAGAACATCGTCAACAACAAAAAAAAAAAAAATCGACCAGTGAGTGGGCGCACCAATTCACTGTTACGCACCAATGCACTGTTTTTTCATACTCTCATATGCATATGCTGGCTTATCACTGTTCCGAAGCCCTGTCAACTAACTGCCAACTTTTTCATATCATATCAGATCAGATCACAGTTACACATTTGGCTTACTTTACTAAATAAGCAAAAGCAGAACAATTACGTCTGCTGCAAAACTGAAAGCGCTCATGGAACCAAAGAAAAAAGGGGACTGGGCATCAAATTATCAAGTGGCACTCCTCCATCTGATTTCATTTCTGATATTTGTTGTTTATTTTCCATGGCTGCCAAGAGGAGCCGAGGAAAAGGAAGTTCTTCCTTAACCCATCGATGGAGGCACGAGGTTTTATTGAGCTTCAGAGGTGAGGATTCCGGAAAGAACTTCACCGACCAACTCAACACGGCTTTGTTACAAGCTGGGATCCACACCATTAAAGATGATGACGAACTCAGGAGAAAATCAGAGGGTATGAAGGCAGAAATGGTGAAAGCCATAGAAAAATCAAGGGTTTCTATTGTCGTCTTCTCCAGCAATTATTTTTCTTCAAGGTGGTGCCTTGATGAGCTGGTGAAGATGATGGATTGCAGGAGAACAATGGGTCAGACTGTTCTTCCTGTTTTCTATGAAGTAGATCCCTCTGATATTAGGAGGCAGAGTGGGAGCTTAGCAGAGGCATTTGCCAGACACGAAAAATGTTTGAAAGAGGAGATGGATAGAGTGGACAATTGGAAGAGGGCTCTCACAGAAGTGGGAAATTTGTCGGGTTGGCATATTCAAAATGTAGCCAAAGAGTAATCCGTTCGACCCTTTTGTTCTAATTTTTTTTTTTCCTATTTGTTCTGATTTCACTTAATTCACCATGATCCAATGATCCAAGAAGCCACAGAGCAGACCCAGGAAAAGGGGGAGAGTGGATTTGGAATGGGAAATGCATAATTTTAGAAAGCTTCAATTATTTATTTATTTTAACCAAAGAGGTGCATAGCATTCTTCCATCCTTGCGCTTTTACTAGCACATAGTTAAAACTGACTTTTTTTCGTTCTGTTTTTGGATGTGTTAAAAGGGATTCAAAACAGCCAAATGTGAAGTAGAATCAACATTGGTTCCGTTTTTAACGCTTTAACTTCAGGAAAAAAATCCAGAACTACCAACTGGATGCATATTGATCCATGTACTACTAAGAGGGGGTGCATGCAACACATTGGAGTCTATTTTATTGAAAAAAACTCTGAAATTTGGCATGTAAGCAAATTAAGATCAATCCTCTCTATCTTATGTCAGTTGGAATCGCCACATCATCCCCCAGCATCATATATGGTGGCTCATTGAAGAAGCATTTCCTAGGTGGCCTTTATAAGGTTATTTTTCCTTTTATTCTATTGTCATAGTTTCTGTTTGATTGAGGGATGCAAACAATATAGGTTGGCCCCAGATGATCTGGCCACATCCATTATCTGTCAATTGTTTTATTTTTATTTTTATGGATAAACAAGATAAACTAATAATCTCACAACTATACAGGTTTTCCAAAATAGTTTGATCTAATTGTGCTGGTATTCGGTAGCAAAATTAACAACTGCAACATTAAATATTGTTCATGCTTGTGCGTTTCCATAGTTTGCAACTCACAACAGGTTCCTCGGCTTTAACATCTTGCAGGCATGAATCAAGGTTTATTGAAAGTATTGTTGAAGATGTATCAATGAAAGTGAAACAGAGGCACTTGAATACTCCTATCTACAGAGTTGGAATAGATCCCCGTGTAGATTCATTGAATAAATTGTTGAATGTTGGTTCAAATGATATTCGTATCATAGGAATTTATGGTATTGGTGGCATAGGTAAGACAACAATTGCCAAGATCATCTATAACCTCATTTTACATACATTTGAAGGTAGTAGCTTTCTTGCAAATGTTCGAGAGATTTCAAAACAACTTGATGGGTTGATTCACCTACAAGAAAAGCTTCTTTCAGACATTCTAAAGAAAAAAAGTTTCAAGATACCAATTGTTGATAGAGGAATAAGTATGATCAAGCAAAGACTCAGTTGCAAAAGGGTTCTTATTGTTCTTGACGACGTGGATGAATCAAACCAAATAAATGCTTTAGTTAGAAAGCGTGATTGGTTTGGTCTAGGAAGTAGAATTATTATAACAACTAGGGATGAACATTTACTAAATGAGCTTGAAGTGGATTCTATATATAAGGTCCCAGCATTGGATAAGAAGGAATCTATCGAACTCTTTAGTTGGCAGGCATTTAGAATGGACCATCCCCTAAAAGAGTATGCAACACTTGCAAATGATATTGTACAATATCTTGGTGGACTTCCATTAGCTCTTGAGGTCTTGGGTTCCTTTTTGTTTGACAAAAAAAGTAAACCAGAATGGGAAAGAGTGCTGCAGAAGTTAAAAAGGATTCCTGATGATCAAGTCATGAAAAAACTGAGAATAAGTTTTGATGGTCTAAACGATCAAGAAGAGAAAGAAATATTTCTTGACATTGCATGTTTCTTTATTGAAATGAATAAAGACTATGTGCAAAAAATCTTGGATGGTTGTGGTCTCTTCTCAGAAATTGGAATCTCTGTTCTCAATCAAAAATCACTTATCATAATTAACGAGAAGAATCAATTGATGATGCATGATCTTCTGCGAGACATGGGAAGGGAAATTGTTCGTGAAGAATCTGAGGATTCTGGGAAGCGTAGCAGATTGTGGTTCCATGAGGATATCCGTGATGTATTGAAAGAACAAAAGGTAAGAGTGAACTTAATTTTTTTCTTTGTGTGCCGGGTTTTTTTTTTTTTTTTTTTTCATTTTTTTTACATGAGGTTTCCCTTTGTTTTGACCATCTGATTTATTTTACTTATAATAAGCATGTATGTGATCAATTTTTTCTAAGGTTGGCTCTGTTCAATGATTTAGGATATAATTTAAAATTGTGATTCCAATTGTTATGTTTGAATGCCCTTGTAAAAATTGGTAGAAAGCAGCTTCGTAGACCCATGCAGTTAAGGTTGGGTATTGGGTGGATTGGTAAGCTACCTCAATTTAGAGAGAATGAGAGATAGCCCAACCAACCTCAGTTTGAGCTTGCCTAGTCAAAGGCCAACCATAGTTAAAATTTTCAATCATTTAGCCAAGTTTTTTTTTTTCCTCAGGTTTGTAGCTCTATTATTTTTCAGGTTTGTAGTTCTATTAGACAATAGTGAGTCTTTATTACATAAAAAAAAAAAAAAAAAAATTGCCCAATTCTATTCACTTCTATCACGATCATTTTGATTTATGATAGATGGAAATCCTGTTATGCCAATCGAAAGCTTAAAAAATAAAGGGTAAATTACACCAAAGGTATCTAACGTTTCAAGAAATTCACCACATGTAACTAATGCTTCAGATATTGTATTTTAGTTAGATTCTTTTGTCCCTAAGTTGTCTCAAGCATTTGCTAGAAAGAGCTTGGTTGGCAACCTATATTATTTCTTGGGTCTAGAAGCCTCACCCTTTGGGGCTTTGAAATAAGCATTGTTTTAAGTATCGATACGATATGCCCCGTATCCACCGATACGTATCCGTACCAGCAGTGGTCGATACGATACTCTTTGATACGTATATTTTTTTTTTAAAACAAAAAGTGTATCCACATGTATCGATTGTATCAAATCGATACGGCTCGATACACTTCGATACGGTCAATACACTCGATACGTGTCAATACACTCGATACGTGTCAATACACTTGTTTTCATTCTTGCAAAACATAAGATACACTTACCGATACGGCTCGATACACCTTGATACGGACTGATACAACTCAATACGGACCGATACACCTCGATACGGTCGATATACACTTATAAAGCTTGATGCAGTTGATTTTATTCCACTTTTTTGGTCTTTTTCCTTGCTGAAAACCTACAGTTTATGGGAACCGAAGGTTGTAGCTTATTGAATATCATCAACTATATCTTTAATCCTTGGAAATACTTCAAGATTGCTTATTATTATTTTTTTATGCTTAAAAATTGTGTTTTGCATGTTCCTAATCATTTCCATGTGTATCTTTCCCCGTATCCTAGTGTATCTTAGAGTATTCATTGTTTCCACGATACGATACGATACGTCTCTTAAAATCGTCCGACTGATACGCTACCGATACACGATACTTTAATCCTTGGAATTAAGTAGGTATAGGTGGTGCCACAACAAATCCAGTTTATCCTGCACATCTTTCCATTATCCTTGTTAATCAATCTCTTTTAGACCCTTCCCCCCTCTTTTCTAGGCGAACCAAACCACCAATGCTCTTCTGAAAGGGATCCGATCCATAGCTTGGCTTGCTCTGTCGAAACAAGCAGCACGGGGATGGCAATTCTTTGTGCCCACTGCTGGTGCCCTCTCTATTTTCCACATGACTTCCTCTTATTTAAAGTACTGCAATAGTGACATTGCTTGTATTTCATTCATTGGGGGGCTCAGGTTCATCGTCGGGTACTTAAATTAGAACAATATTAATCAGGGTAGGAAAAAATTCCATTATTCCCAACTCTTCCTCCTGAAGGTCTCGACCGTTTCCCTTCCTTACCACTTCCAACTCTCTGCCAAGAAGAAATACTCCACAGACGACATCCGCCACTTCCATTAATCAAGTTCCAGCACGGCTTTGTTGTTGTACTCAGTGAGACCATTCACGGCTACAAGATTTTCAATCCTTGCCACCAGTCTCATACCCTTAACTCCATTGTCTTTGTCCTCGAAACCCTTCTTTGTTGGATCAATGAAATCCCTTCGGTCCATCTACTCTCTCTATAACACCCTACCTTGTTATGGGGGTGAGTGGCAGGGAAGGGGAGGAGAGGAGAGGAGGGAGGGTTGGCCGGCAGGGGAGGGATTGCAGGAGGAAGGATAGGGATATGAAGGGAGTGGTAGGGAAGGGGAAGAGATGAGAAGAGGAGGTAGAGTTTGGGGAAAAAAAATGGAATCTTGTCCCATTCCGTTTGATCTTGTTCTGATTTAAGTACCCCAAACACAATATATGAAACGTTGGGTACTTGTGGCACAGTTTCTTGAAACGATTTGTACGCTGGGTGTAATTTACCCAAAAGAAAAATATCACAATACAACCTAACATACATTATACAATACCTATATTTCATATATTTCGAGCTCTAGGATTCATCTCCTAATACAAGTTAAATAATGGTTTATACATAATATCAAACATATACGGTATTACCTAAAAAACCTCAATCCAAGCACAACCAATCTCATATTTTATGATTTCCCACACAATAGAAGATCCATGTTTCCTTTGTAAAGAAAGCTCAAGGTGATGTTTTTAAACTTTCGCTGCTAATTGTAATCCCCCACCAAAGAGATCAACATTTTCTCATAAAGAAAAATTAGGATGAACGTTATGTTTCTATACTTTTTTTTTTCACTGGTCTCTGAAAAGAGATGTGGTTGATGATGGGAATTTGAATAGATATATAGTTTCACTTGAGAAAGATGACACAATTATTATTGACCAAGAGGTGCCTTCTCTACAATGGTTATTTAAATTACATGTATGGAGTATTAAAAGGAAGTTTAGGGAAATATCTATGGGATATGCTACATATATTATTACTAAAAGTCTGTTTTAAAGCATCCTGTGATATTCTTATGTGGTATCAACATTATTAATTTCTAGTTAAATAGTGTTATGTGTGTGTATCGAATTCTTTTATCCATTTTGAAGATTGACCCACTCTGAGAAAATTTGGTGGTAGAGGGCTTGGCCCGACCCAACTTGAAGGTGATAATATACTTTATCTTCGTGTCTTGTTATCCTAGCCGCCATGAGAGTTCATTTTTGATCTTTGGGTGTTTCTGAGAGATCTCCATTGTATTATCTCATATTACATAGTGAATCATCTTCATCTTTGCCCGTGGATGTGGCACATCGCATTGGTGTGTGAACCACATAAAATCTCTGTATCATCTTTGCTTGAATCATTTTATTTCTTCATGTTTCTTGGTGTTTGTGTTAACAGATAGGATATTTTTTTTAACCGACATGGTGGTATTTCCTGTTTACTGTCCTTACCCCAAATGCTCATTATAATTAGGGGACAGAAGCAATCGAGGGCCTTGCCATAAACAATGTGCCAAGAGTAATGGACGTTTGTTTGAGTACTCAAGCATTTGGAAATATGCACAATCTAAGACTTCTCAAGTTCAATTATGGACACCTCAGGGGTGGGTATGAACTTCTCCCTAAGGAGCTAAGATGGATCTGTTGGCATGGATTTCCTTTAAAAAATATTCCAACCAATTTTCATCTATGGAACGTTGTTGCCCTTGACATGCAATATAGCAGCATTAGACAAGTCTGGGAGGAATACAAGGTACTGCACTTTTTCTATGTTTTTATTTTATTGCATTGATTTTCTGGTTAAAGAAAACTGATATCTCACTCATTTTTCTAAATACAGGTGCTTGAAAATTTGAAATTCCTTAATCTCAGTCACTGCCATAACTTAATTAAAACCCCCGACTTCTCAGGACTTCTTAATCTTGAGTCATTGGTACTTGAATGTTGTACTAATTTGGTTGAAGTTCACCATTCCATTGGACATCTTGACAAACTTGTTTTGTTGAACTTAAAAAATTGTAGAAAGCTCAAGAATCTTCCAAACAGCATTTGTAAGTTGAGATCTCTTGAAAATCTTATTCTTTCTGGTTGCTCGAAACTTGGCAATTTGCCATCTAATTCATGGCAGTCATTCTTCTGGTCTTGTGTACCACTGAGAAGAAAAATTGGTCCCAGCACTTTGCTGCCGGCTTCTTTCTCGGGTTTGTGTTCCTTAACAAGCCTGACTCTCAGGGGTTGTAATCTATCAGAAGGTGCAATTCCAAGTGATCTCGGGAGCTTATCCAATTTACAGGAGCTAATTCTAGCTAAAAACAACTTTAGTAGCCTACCATCATGCATCAGTTTACTTCATCAACTCCAAATTCTTTCATTGGATGACTGTGCAAGACTTGAGTCACTTCCAGATCTTCCATCAAGCTTAAAGATCTTGTGTGCAAAAGGGACATCAATGGAAAGTTTACCAAATCTTGAGGACTTACCCCTGCTAAAAAAGTTGGAAATAGGCAATAACAACTTCCGTTGCCTTCCTTCAAGCATCAGTCGACTCTCTCATCTTCGAATGCTTGATTTGGAAAATTGTACAAGGCTACTGACACTTCCAGAGCTTCCATCAAGTTTAGGATATTTGCTTGCTAGTGGTTGCAGTTCAATGAAAAGTTTACCAAATCTTGGACACCTGACATCTTTGTTAGAGTTGGATTTGGATCACAGCAATATTTATAGCTTACCTGCTAGCATCAGTCTCCTTACGCAACTTGAGACTCTTAGCTTGGCTAATTGCACTCAACTTCAAGCACTCCCAGAGCTACCATCAAACTTACAGAGTTTGTATTTAGATGGTAGCCCATTGACCTTGAATTCTGATTGTGACAAGCCAGCTGATGTTCAATGCATTGGAGGATTGGAAGCTATGAAGGGTATTCATATGGAAGGAAGCAAAAACCTTGAAAATGCTTCTATTTTGCAGGTCTCTCTCAACCCCTTCCTCTCTCCCACCCACCCACCCACCCACCCTCCCTTGATGAATAACAGTTTTTCTATTTAAATGTGCAGGGGCTTGTTGATCAGTGTAGCATCTTTCTTAGCGGGAGCGAGATTCCACAGTGGTTCAGCTATCAGAGCATGGGAACTTCAGTAACTTTTGAGGTTCCCCCACTTTTGGATTGCACGATCAAAGGGTTAATTGTATATGCAGTTTATGCAGCTGAAGAAGAATATGATGAGATCATTACTTCTCTGGTAATGTCTGTTCATGATAAAGGCAGTGGTCTTCGTTGGCTATACACCTTAACAAGCAATGCATTTTCGATAACCCGTCAAAATCGGACGTGGATAGGTCACATGCCACATACTGAGTTTGGTTATCCTCTGGAAACTGGAGATATATTGGAGGTTTCACTAAAAATAGAAGACAGAATCCATGTGAACAAGTGTGGGTTTCATTTGGTATACCAGCCAAATGAGGAGGGTTCTGATTCAGAACATAGCACAGATACTGAATGCATTTCTTCTCCATATGATGATGCCATTGTTGATACAGAATGATCAGAAGTTGTTGGAGAGGGAGCCAGAAGATGTAATGAATATGATTTCTTGGAATGGTTAATATGGCAATCACAAGTTCCAAAAGCACCATTCATCAATAAACATATGCAAGCTTCACCTTTTCATCCAGACACTGCCCTGACCATTACTTAATTTGCTACATGTTATCCTAATGGTAGACATCTTTTTTGTTTTGCTAGTTAACTTGCAAATGATAATTTTCTTCCTTTTAACATTTTTTTTTTGGCTTGAAGGTTAAATTTTATTGCAAGAGAAGAAAAATAGTCCAAAAGTAAACAAACCTTGTGATAGTAAAAAATTCATCTTCAGCATTGCCATCAGCAGAGCCTTATCATGGGGAAATGGAAAAATCTAAGAGAATCTAAATCTCATACGATCTGAGGCATCCCAGACTACCTCTTGGGCTATAAGAGAGGGACAGAAAGTCCATGAGTCTGAAAGAAGATCTGAGGCCGCCCTTTGAGCCAAAATGTTAGCCACTGCATTTGCTTCTTTGAAGCATGTGGAATATCTGATCTGTTTGTCCTGGAGATTCATAGATAATATGTTCAACTGCTGTTTGAACTTCCATGTGATATTATTAGAGCGAAGACATGAAATAACTGTCTCAGAATTGCTTTCAAATCTTCCACTGATTTGATGAAAGCAGGTTTTTCACAGGCAACATCCTAAACCCTCTGCATAATTAACTTCATAGTGGTGTAATGGCTGAGTTTTAAACCTTTGTAACAGATGCTGATTCTGCTAGGCCAAGTCGCTGAAAAGATCAGGACTAGAAGAGGCCCCCAAAGCTTTGGCAAGGGGACAATTAGATGCTTCCTCTTCCACCGTGAGAAGAGCATATCAGCACTTGAGAAACCTATCCAATGAAAATTGAAGATATCTAGCACTGATTGCCATATCTTGTAGGAAAAGCCACACTCAAAGAATAAGTATTGAAATGTTTCTACATCATTAAAGCATAGATGGCATCAAGAAGTGATTGGGATCTGCTTCTTTCGAACCTCGTCGTCACATTGTGTTAGGGAAAATAATGGTTGATGTTAAATCTGGCCGTAGGAAGAGAATTTCGGATGATCTTTCAGAAATAAGCACGTGGCGTTCATCTAAGGCACATGATATGAGAAGCAAGATATAGTGAAAAATATCAGAAGGCACCTATGTTCGACCCTCTATGCTGACTCGGATAAGATGTGACAGGTTGATGTGGGTTGTCGGGCAATTAATGGATTATCATTAATGCTCATAAATGCTGACAACAATTATAAATGCAAGGCATGCTGATTTGATCAGCCAAGTCACCAGATCGTGGACCAAATCAATATGAAATCAGATCCTTGCTTGGTAAAAGTGCAAGAACAGAAACAGACATCTGGAGTTATGGGAAACATGGCCTAAAAGATGGGTCGAAGAAGGTCGAGGGGGATCGAAAATGATTGACAGGATACCATAGCACAGTCTTGGGGGGTCGTAGGTGTGCGGGCCTACTATATCCTAGGCAACTAATGATTAAAGTAGTGATAGGCATGGAAAAACTGGCTTAAAAAGTTTTCAATTGAATCTATATATGTAACAAGAGGACATCAAATAAAGGAGGGATTGGAATCCTTGAGGCAAGAAAAAAGAAATCTCTCATCTCTGAATTCCAAGTTGTTGTCGTTGCTTTTGATCAGGTTCTTTCAGTGTCTAAATTCAGTGGGAAAGGAGTAGTTCTAGTGAGTAATATCTCAGGGAACCTTAGTTTCTAAAGGAACTCCATTGTCTCATTGAGAGTTTCATATTGTCTGTCTTGGTGATTCCACTTCCGGATTCCAGCGACAACAGTTTGGCGCCCATCGTGGGGCCTTGACATACTTTGTTCATTGAAGTATTTTCTTTTCCGTTGAATCAGTAAAAGAAGGAGGAGGAGAAAGAGAGAAAAACCTTCCCAACTTTCTTTATCTTCCCCAATCCCATTTTCCTCAAGGCTACTCTGCCAGTTTTCTTAACATTAGCATATTCCTACGGATGGCACCAGTAGGAAGAGCTGAAAGTTCCTATAACCTACGGGAAACTCAATCCTGACGTGCTGAAGCTAATATGGCTAGGGAGCGGGTAGATCTCCCAATGGGTCAAGATCCCCAAGATGTGTTTCCGGAAGAGCCAACCAATGAAGGAGCAGGTGGTCCCAATCCAAACCCATCATAGTACGTTTCCAAGGAGCAATTTGACAGATTGGCCCAGTAGTTGGCCGCCTTGATAGAATTGTTACAACAACGGTCCCCAGGAGTGCCAGCAGCTTTAGCACCACCAGTTGATGTCCCAGAGGTTCCATAGAGATCATGACAATCTAGATGCTCTGCGCCGCATGCTGTCCCTCCTAGCCCAAGGAGGGATAGCCCCTCAGTAGATTCGTATCATAGCTGGGGTCGAAGTGGTTAGTGGGAAGACCCGCAACCTCAATATGTCCCAGAAGTCGACCCTACTGAAATCATTGAAAGTAGCCAAGAGTCCCTAGGGGTCTCTTGCCGGTTGTCTATCTCACGAAGGATGGGATTGAGACGGGGAGACAGGTGGGCCAGGGCCGGGATGATGTACACCGAGTCAGATGTGGCACGGGAGGCGCAAAGGAGGGTCGATGAAGCCAGACGTGCCAGAGAAGATGCTTAGGCCAGGGTCGATGCTGCTCGACAAGCTCGCGAGGAAACCCAAGCAAGGGACGAAGAAGCTAGGAGAATCTGAGAAGAAACCCAAGCCAGGGTCGAAGAAGCTAGGCGAATCCGCGAAGAAGTCCAGGCCAGGGTCGACGCTGGGTGAGGAGAAAGGGTGGCGGCCGTGCCATCTGTTGTTGTGCCTTCAACTGTTGTACCTGTTGCAGCTGTTCCTCCGGCAGGTAGCTCTCCAGCAGGTGATGAAAATACAGCAAGGCTAGAACGTCTTGTAAAAGAACTGATGGACCGGGTGCAACACGTGGAGAGAGGGGTCGATTCAGCAGCCCTTCAGGAGTATGTCACGGAGATAGCCTTGACGGATGAGGTTATGAATCATCCCCTACCTGTCAACTTTGCCCTCCCAAAGGTTGGTTGGTATGATGGCAAGACAGATCCGGAGAGACACTTGGATAATTTCAAGGTGGGAATGGTTATCTACGGCCACTACGACGCTCTGTGTTGTAGAGCTTTCCCCTCAACACTAAGGGAAGCAGGAAGGACGTAGTTCAACAACCTCCCTCCTCGATCAGTGGGGACTTTCAAGGAGCTCAACAGCTTATTCTCCCATTTTCAAGGGAGTCGCGTTCAGAACAAAAATTTGTCCCATCTGATGGCGATTAAGCAAGGTGAGGGGGAGCCACTTCCACACTTCATCACTCGTTTCTTAGGAGTAGCGGGAGAAGTTAAAGACCTACATCCAGATGTGGTCGTATCGACCCTATCTAAAGCCTGCCGAGATCCACATTTGGTGTTTTCACTAAAAAAAAAGCGTCCCAGAACTCATGCTGAGATCTTCAGTCGATGTGATCGGTATGCATCAGGTGCAGAAGCTGTGGCGGAGTTATCAGGGCAGGTGAGTTTTGGTCCTGCAGTTGCTGAAAGAAGGAAGAACGAAGCTTTGGAGAAGGCTCCTAAAGAAGGAGAAACAAGCAAGAAAACCAAGGTGACCAAGGAGTTGTACCCTGCTCGCCCAACACATGAATACACACCTCTTAACCGGACCATGGCAGAGATATTGAACATCAAAAGAGGTGACACTTTATTAGTCCCTCCACCTAAGATGAT
Source organism: Protea cynaroides (assembly GCA_028583415.1). Taxonomy (NCBI): domain Eukaryota; kingdom Viridiplantae; phylum Streptophyta; class Magnoliopsida; order Proteales; family Proteaceae; genus Protea; species Protea cynaroides. The sequence goes on from CM053269.1 coordinate 91,222,598, forward strand.
GGCTCGGCTTGAGGAGCGTAATAGACAGTTATACTGTGTGCATCACCAAGATCATAGCCATGATACCAACTCATGCAGGCATTTGAAAAGCTTGGTCGAAAATCTAATCCAGCACGAAAGATGGATAGAGTTTGTAGGACCAAGGTCAGGCCCAACTCTGCCTACCCCCGCAATGGTGCTTCCTCCGCCTCCCCCTGCGAGAGCTCCGGAAGAAAGAAGGGAGAGGGTCGAGCATAGACCTCTACCACCCCCAAGATCACCCCCAAGGGGATTCATGGGTTAGATCGATCTGTGCGTGGAAGATCAACAGGAGAAGATGAAGGATTACCCACTCGGGGGGTTCGAACTATTCGAGAGAGGAGTCCCCCGCGGAAGTTGTTGGGAAAGCCAGGCCCAGAACAAGATCTGGGGCTGAGTGATGATGAATACGTTACACTCAGCCAGCCAGAATGCATGATGGTGACTGTCTGGCCCGAGCATATGCGGCGTGAAGTGCTCCCAATTGTGATAGAGCTCGAGGAAGAAGAAGCTGCAAAAGGAAAGCAAGTTCGAAGAGGGGAAGAAAACATGGGGGGATCATCTTCCAAGAAAGTCAGGTATGACGGATACATTTATTTTGGTGATGATGATCTCATCGATGTTGTTACCCCTCATGAAGATCCCCTTGTTATCAAGATGGCCATCAGAGAAGAATGGGAGGCAAGCCGTATATTGGTCGATACGGGTAGTGCTTGTGAGATCCTTTACTACGATACGTATCGGAGGTTGGGCTACAAGGATGAGCAGTTGAGACCCATTAGATATTCTCTTTTGGGGTTTAACGGTGATGGAGTACGGGTGAAGGGAGCCATTCAGATTGATACTCGCCTTGGAACCTATCCAGCACGGGTTAGCATCAATATGAAGTACATGGTGGTGGATACCCGGTTAAGCCACAATGGTATACTTGAAAGGGCGGGTCTTAATAAGTTACGGGCCTGCTTATCCACTGACTACTTACTTATGAAGTTCCCAATTAAATGGGGAGTTGGATGCTGCAAGGCGGACAAATCCATGTCAAAAAGGTGCCACGCTGCCTCCCTGGCTGCCCTCGAGGAAGATCAACCGGTTCAAGTGATCCAGCTAGATGAGTATCATGGCGACTTTCCAACAGAGCGGACCACTCCAATCAAAGATCTCATTCCAGTACCCTTTAACAACGACCATCCGGAAAAGACATTCTTAGTGGGATCAGCTCTTCTAGAAGAACAAAGACAAGAGCTCATAAAATTCTTGAAGGCGAATTGGGACGTTTTTGCCTAGACTCCAGAAGATATGCCAGGAATTTTGCGTTCGACCATGGAACATCACCTCCAAATAGATCCGCACTAACGTCTTATTTTCCAAAAGAAGAGAGCCGTATCAATTGAAAAGCAAGCAATCATAGATCAGGAGGTTGAAAAGTTGCTGAAGGCCGGATTTATCCGAGAAATGTATTATCCAGATTGGCTGGCCAATGTTGTACTGGTGCCTAAGTCTGGTGATCGCTGGCGTGTATGTACTGATTTCACTGATCTTAATAAAGCATGCCCAAAAGATTCTTACCCCTTGCCTCGGATAGATCAGCTCATCGATGCCACTGCAGGGCATGAGCTGCTATCCTTTCTGGATGCTTATTCGGGATATAATCAAATAAAGATGGCCAAAGAAGATGAGGAGAACATAGCCTTCATCACCAGCAAGGGCACTTACTGCTACACGGTAATGCCCTTTGGGCTGAAAAATGCGGGGGCGACGTATCAAAGGCTTGCTAATAAGGTCTTTGAAAAACAGATTGGTCGAACCATGAAAGTGTATGTGGATGACTTCCTAGTCAAGACAACTAGAGCGGCAGATCACCTGACGGACCTCAAGGAAGTTTTTGATGTAGTACGGAGAAACTCCATGCGTCTCAACCCTGCAAAATGTGCTTTTGCGGTGCAGTCTGGCAAGTTTTTGGGTTTCATGGTCTCCCAGAGAGGGATCGAGGCCAACCCCATAAAGATCGAGACAATTCAAAGTATGAAGTCTCCAACTATACCCAAGCAGGTCCAAGTGCTCACAGGACAAATCACGACCCTTGGGCGATTTCTGTCCAGGTCTGCTAATAGATGTCTCCCATTCTTCAAGACTCTCAAGGGATCCAAGCCTTCGAATGGATGATCGAATGTGAGGAGGCGTTCCATGGCCTCAAACGGTATCTTTCTTCACCCCCTTTGCTGGTCAAGCCAGAGACGGGAGATACATTACTACTTTATCTGGCGGTCTCACCATGTGCAGTCAGTGGAGTATTGGTCAAGGAAGTTGATAGGGTGCAACATCCTGTATATTATGTGAGTAAGGCCTTATTAGATGTGAAGACCAGGTATCGGTTTATCGAGAAGTTGGCTCTCGCCCTAGTGGTTTGTGCTCATAAGCTACGACCCTTTTTCTAGTCTCACTCCATCATCATATTGACGGATTGACCCCTAAAAAAATTCCTCTCCAGAGCGGACATGTCTGGACGTATGATCAACTGGGCAGTCAAACTAGGGGAGTTCGACCTCAAGTTCCAACCTCGGACTACCATCAAAGCACATGCATTAGCAGATTTTCTGATTGAAAGTACCCTCCCGGGAGGTGAAGAAGAAGGGTCAAATACGGAGCGAGCACTTGAAGAAGCCAAGGTTAAAATCTTCCTTGGTCCTGAAGAACCTTCTTGGGTCATGTACATAGATGGAGCTTCCAATCAAGAGGACGCAGGAGCAGGAATTGTCCTTATCAGCCCCGAAGGGTTTAAGATACTGACATCTGTACGCTTTGGCTTCTCAACAACTAATAATGTGGCAGAGTACGAAGCCTTAGTGGCTAGGCTTAAATTGGCTAGAAAGTTGAAGGTCACTCATTTGTTAGTATATGAGGATTCCCAAGTGATCGTGCGACAAGTTACGGGGGTCTATGAGGCTCGACAGAACCGTCTAGCTAGATACTTGACCCTCGTGAAACAGCTCATCGAACCTCTGGAAAAGTTTACAATGGTCAGCATACCTCGTAATCAGAATGTGGAAGCAGATGCTCTTTCTCATCTAGGATCCAGCGACTTGAGCCGCTTTGACGTGCTGGTGTATGTCGAGCATCTGTCAGATCCTAGCATCGACCTTGTGGGGGAAGTCTTACTCGTCGATGTCGAGCCCTGTTGGATGTATCCTTTATTCACTTATCTGCGTGAAAATGTCCTGCCTGAAGACAAGAAGGAAGCCCGACGCATTCAGACTCAAGCTGGGTCGTATTTCATTCACGATGAGGTACTCTATAAGAAGTCTTATACCTTTCCATTGCTTCGTTGTGTTCCACCCTTGAGGGCAGAGTACATTATGGCGGAAGTTCACGAGGGAATCTGTGGAGCCCACCAATGTGGGCGCACTATGTGCTTTAAGATTATCCGAATGGGATATCATTGGCCCCATATGATGAGTGATTGTGAAAAGTACACCAGAAGCTGTGAAGTGTGTCAGAAGCATGCTCCCATGTCCCATCGCCCATGCGCACAGCTACAGCCTATTCCTTCTTCCATTCCCTTCGCAGTGTGGGGTATGGACATTCTGTGGCCATTCCCGCAAGCAAGGGGGCAACTGCAATATATCTTGGTGGCAATCGATTACTTCACTAAGTGGATCGAGGTGAAAGCAATGGTAAGGGTCACGGCACATAAAGCTAAGGAATTCCTTAGACTTGATGTCCTTTATAGATATGGAGTCCCACAAGTACTGGTTACCGACAATGGTCCGCAGTTCTCAAGTCGGATCTTCTACGAATTCTGCCGCGACCATAAAATTGGGCATAGATTTGCATCAGTAGCGCACCCAAAAGCTAATGGACAGACAGAAGTCACCAATCGTACTCTGCTGAATGGCCTAGCACGACGTGTGGAAGAAAAGAGACAAGCATGGGCTCAAGAATTACCCAGTGTGTTATGGTTGTACCGAACAACCCAATGGACGACTACAGGGGCCACTCCTTTCAAGCTGGCTTTCTGGTCTGAAGTTGTTATTCCGATCGAGGTAGTGAAGAAAAGTTACAGGGTGTTGAACTTCAATGAGGATACTAACAAAGACATCCTCTTAATGGATCTGGATCTTCTAGAAGATGTTTGCGAAACAGCTCGACTGCGCATAGTGGCGTATCAACAGAAAACGGTTAAGTATTACAATTCGAGGGTCAAGGAGAATTTGTTCCAAGTGGGTGACTTGGTTTTTCGCTCGACGACTGTCACTATTCCTACTCAGCAGGGTAAGTTAACCCCAAATTGGGAGGGACCGTACCGTGTTGTGAAAGCTACTAAACCAGGGTCGTATCATCTGGAGACACTGGATGGGTCGGCCTTATCACGCACTTGGCACTCCAAGAATCTTCGAAGATACTATGTGTAAGGTTTCCTTTCTATTTATTTAATGAAGTATCTACTTACACTACACCTTTTCCTAAGGGTATCAAAAAAGAGAAAAGGCCTATGGGTCTTGAAAAAGAAAAGGCCTATGAGTCTCGAAAAAGAAAAGGCCTACGGGTCTTGAAAAAGAAAAGGCCTATGGGTCTCGAAAAAGAAAAGGCCTCCGGGCCTCGAAAGAGAAAAGGCCCCCGGGTCACAAAAAAAAAAGAAAAAAGGAGGGCTATTATTTTGGTTTTAAATTATTGACAAAATACAATCATTTAAAGCCAGAGGGCGTAGGGTGGAATACTTAGAAAAAAGTACCTCAATACTTAGAAAAGTACCTTAAAAAAGAGAGAGTATAAGTTGAGCACAATGGAAAATATATTAAATGATATATGATGTGTACATTCTTACAAAAAAAAGAAAAAGGGAAAAAGAAGAAAAATTGATATTTGGTTAAGTACATAGTTATGCTCATTCCACCGATGGTGTTTCTATCAGAGGAGTATTAGAAGAAGTTGTGCTGGGGGTTTCTGCCGATGGAAGGGATGAAGGATCCTCAGAAGCCGTTCCAGGAGTGTCCAATGGAGGAATTGCGGAGAGTGGAGCCACTTCTTGAGGAGGAGGTATTATCGCCAAGTCTATATAGGGAGTTATTGAAGGAAGACTTGAGGGCTGCACGAGTTTATCCCCAATCACCGTACTCATCAGGGGAATATTGGAAAAATTGAAGGCTGGAAGATGAGCAGACATCTGTGAGTGTACGACCAGAAGAGCTTCTCTGATGGCCCTAGCTCTTTCCTTCCTAAAAAGGCCCTCCATGTCTTTAGATTCAAGTAAGGCTCTCAGGGTCTTCTCTTTGTCTTGCGCCTGAGATGTATGGGCTTGCGCTAGCTCTTCGGTCAAACGAGCTATGGAAGACTGCATGTCGACGCTTCGATCCTGCAGAACAGCCAAGTCTCCTTTAAGGGCATCCTCCCTGGTGATGGAATGGGCTAACTCGGCCTGTAACCTGCGGTTCTCTACCAACAAACTGCCCTTCTCAGTAACTAACTCATCTCGGGCTCCCTGTAGAACTTTGACCTCCTCTTCCAGTTGATTGTTAAGATCAGTGGTCGCTTTGAGCTGATCTGTCATGACTTCATTAGACAGCCGCACCTCAGGAAATTCCTTCTGAGCAGCCTTGAAGACATTGGCATGGATAGTGAAATGTTCATCCAATCTTCGGTACCTGGTCTTCTCATCAGACAGCCATCTCCTGTTTAGCTCCAAAGATGCTTCAGCAGAGCGCCATTTTATGTCCTGGTCCTTGGCCCGGTCATCTGCTTCCTTGGCCCGCTCTTCTGCTTCTGAGGCTCTTGTCTCAGCGTCATCTATCTCTTGCTCGACCACCTCTAACTCAGAAGAAAGGGTGTCTTTTTCCTCTTTCCAGACTTCCTCGGCCTCAGCATGGGCTCCAACAGCAGCGTCTCGATCACGGGTGGCTTGGTCACGCTCCGCTAGGGCAAGGGATAGAAGCCTGCTGTTTTGCTGAGCGAAAGCATGCGCCTCTCTCAACTTGCATATGGAACTTACCAGCATCTTGCGGTAGTAGTTTGTCCCACACATTAACTATAAAAAAAAAGAGGAAGGAAAATATGTGAGAAATGGATCAAAAAAAAGAAAAAAAAAAAAAAAGAAAGAAGAAAGTTGGAATGCTCACTTGGTAAAGGGCCACACACTGGCCTTGGTTGATACTGTAAGACCCATATCGAACTAATCGATCTTACCACCTTGTATCAGGTCTACCTATCATGGTCGAACCAAGTGGACCAAGTGCGTGAAGAAACCACAAGACCAGGTATGAAATCAACCTAAAAACAGTCAATTATGAGCGTGTGGTCGCATACCTAAACAGGTGTGACCGACCACACCTCAAAATAGTGCAACCACATGAATTTTGGTCGTGTGGTCGCACATTTCAGAAGGTGTGGTCGACGGATTCTGCGACCCCACCTCTGACCACACAAACCCAGTCAGAAACCGAAATTAGGAAACCTTCCTAATCCGAAGGGGGTTCTTTCCCAAACTCATTAGGAGATATTATGGAGGGTTTTCCTCTATAAATAGGATGTCCCTTAGCCTCTTTCACTCTTTTAGAACTCAAACTGAAAGTGAGAGAAAGAGAAGAAAAGGAAGAGAAGGAAAATTGAAGAGGAAGACTAAGGAGGAGGAAAATTCAGAGCAAACTCTGAATCTTCAGCAAACTTAAGGTATGAACATATTTCCCATGTTAAATTGAAAGCCTAGAATAGTTCATGAAGAAGATAGGATTTAGGAGAAACCCAAATCATCAATCCATGGACAAATTCCAAGAGAATCCATGGAGGAAAGTATGTGGACAATGAATTGTGTATAAAATAATAGTTCTGAGCCATAGAACAATCATAGGAAAGACCATGATGATAAGCCAAGGGATCCAAACATGAAGGAATGGATTTGAGAGTGAAAGGTCGACCATCATATGTGTGGTCGCATGATATGCGACCACACGAGACACACATATTCGACCACACACCCTCAGGAAGACCAGGAAGGGTGTGGTCGCATGTGTGGTCGCAGGATATGCGACCACAAGCCCTCTGGAAGTTTCCAGGGAGGGTGTGGTCACATGTGTGGGCGCAGGATATGCGACCACACCCTGCGACCACACACCTTGTGGTCGCATAAACTGAGACCACAAGTGTTGCCATACCTACAACTCCTCAGTTTCTGTTAGTTTAAATTCATGGGAATTAATTCTAACTTAAAATTTATAAATTTGTTAGGTTTCCAAGTGGTCTAAAAGTGATTTACCAAGCTTAAACGAGGATCTACTATCGACCAAAGGTAAGGGAACAAGACCTAAACTAATTGACTAATAATAAACTGTTTTTATTTATTGAGTCCAATGTCATGAATGATTCTATGCTTGTATGCGTGTATTGTGCATTTCACATGTCATCCAATATTTTTGTTATTACTGTTCATGCATATTTAATTCAGTTTATTTATAACATGATGATGATGATGATGTTAGGAATAGGCATGTGAATGTATGTGTGTGGTTAGTGTGCTAGATGCGAGTGGGACATCAGGGGGAGGACGTGACACTATGGTTCATCCTGGTCACCAGACTCTAGCTCTATCTCTACTTAAGTCTTGTCCACTAACATCATCGTATCGTCATTACCTTAGCAGAACTATTACGTCGTAGGGCATCAGGGGAGGTGGTCTCGGACCGTGTAGTCTCTGACTCTGCAGGGGGCCTTAGCTTTATCTCTATGGACTTATTGAGGAATGCTGGGGTGAGGCCTTGGATACACTGTTTGATATTAGGACTGATTAGTTGCGAACCCAGTTTGCAAGCCCTCGCCAATAGGGGCTTACGTGTTGGTATGGGTAGGGCATCAGGGGAAGTGTCATGCGGTGTTTGATCCGGGCACTTTAGCTCTATCTCTATTCCATGATGGGTGCATGTGGGACGGAAATGGTGTTTGATCCATTGGGCTGCTTCACACACTCGTGTATAGAGGTGCGACAACCACCAATCCTTTCTATTGCACATTGCAAACTTATGAACCAGACCAAAGAAATGAATTGAATGCATGCATATGTTTGTTGTATTGTTTTGTTTGCTCACTGAGCCATGATGTGTGCTCACCCTTTCGACGTCGAATATTTTTAGTTGATGATGCAGGTCCTACTGTAGAAGATTATGTGAATGCTCCAGTGTACGGACATGTTGCGGCGATGGATATGAAAGCTGTGATGGAGTCGCATGATTCATTGTGCGAGTGCAACTCATGCGTCTTTGATTAGATTTATTTGTTGGATTATTCAGAACATGTAATTGATTAATTTATTTTATTTTATGTCTTCAGTCATGAGATAATTGGATACTTTATTTATATTATCACTGTAGATACTTAGTTCATTAATATTAAAAACTTTCGCTATTGTTTATTTACTTTGATTATGGTTGTGGATGTATATGGTTTAAGTAAAGAGACACAGCCTATTCGAGATCCTGGTTAAACTGTTGGATCATAGACGGTTCATCACACCGTTCTGGTTGGTGCAGAATTGGGTTATGACAGATACCCTCGAGCTGGGCATGCTTGAAAAGGTCTTCATCAGCAGGAAGACAGACATGATGGACAACTTCTTGAGCTACTGGGCGGTTGAGTAACTCAGTGTCTGTGGAAAGTACTCTCCAGGATGGGACGAATATGGTAGGCTCGACAGTATTGGAACTCGAGCCAGAAGCAGAAGAGGTAAAACTGGTCGAAGGAAGGGTCGAAGACAAACCTAGCGGTAAGGTGAAAGGCTCTACTGGGTTTTTCCCTTTGATACCCTCCTCAGTAGGGTGACTGGAGAGAAAAGATTGTACGGGCACAAAAGAGGTGGAGATTTGAGGAAAGGTGGAAGGAGCTAGCAGAGGCAACTCTCCAGACAGTGGACGGAAAAATGTAACTACAGTGGAGTCTGTTAAAATGGAGGACATACCAGAGGAGACTGGAAGAAAAACTTCCAGGCTCGAGGGTGGTAGTAGTGAAGTAACCATGGTGGTTGGTGCGGAACTTGGAGGAAGATCGACTCCAGAACCTGAATCTACAGTCGGAGGAGGGTGGTGAACAACTTCCGAAGGGATGGTTGTGGTAGAAACAGGCACGGCATCATCAGAGAGACTTGTAAATACCAGGTCGACAGGCGTCTCGTCCGAGAAAAGAGAGTGCAGTGGTGGAGGGCCTGTTGGAATCTGTTGCAGGATGTCTTGAGGAGTATCCTCAGGAAAAATGAGCCTGGGAGTCTCAGAGGCAAGTTTTCTCCTTTTTGATCTATGCAGTGTGTCTGCAATAGTGGCTTGATCACCATCATCCTCTGTAAAAAAAAAAAAAAAAAGAGAGAGAAAAGAAAAAATGTACACATAGTTAGAATTGTGGTGGGGGGTTGATAAAATGATAAAATGGAAGAAGGTATAAGGGGATAATACATACCATCCTCGTCGATGTCGATGATCGATGGTAACACGGGCCCCCCGGTCGAAGGAAAAGGGTCGGAAACCTGCACTCCTGATGGTGCATCTGGCTCAGAGTTCCCAACTGGTGGAACAATCAAGGACTCAGGGCCGGGAGGAGAACAACACCCGCTAAGGACAATGGGGGAGTTTCGATGGGAACGGCGGGAGCTGTGTCCGTGGCTTTTTCGAGGGCCTCCAGTTTCTGGGCCACTGAAGCAATTATTTCCTCATTTTCTCGCTGTTGGTGGCGGAACAGGTCCGTCTCCATAAGGTCCTTCCATATGCTGTCGTCCAGTCCTTCCACTGCATCATGAACCAGCAGAAAATCATTAGAGGTTGAATTGAAATGCAAAAATATTAAAAAGAAGGTCAGGTCAGTGCTACCATGGAACTTACTCAGTCCATACAGGAACAAGAATTTGTTGTTACACAGGTCCTTGTACTGGACTGCCCTCCCTCTTTCTTCTACCCGTTCGAGGGTCTCTATCTCAAGCGGTGTCAGAAGTGGGGCGACCCCTACTATGGAGGGGTCGATGAATTGCCATCGATTTCAAATGGGAAAGGAGCGCATACTTTGAAGAGTATGGCCCCGTTTTATTATGGCCCCAAAGAACTTCTCCTTCCAATGAGGCACTGAGGATGGGGTGGTTTCAATCATTGGGGAAATTGTTTCCAAGTTCCGACGGAAGAAGTAGAAGATGCCGTTTGGCTTGGTTCTATGGGTCGTGGAGTTACGCCAGGTCAAAACTCCAACGTCGAATAAAAACTGGAAGAATCTCAAGGTAAGGGGTTCTCAACATTAAAAGAAGAAGATGATGAAGGAATGAATGTGGATGCAGGAGTTGGGCGGAAGCTGAGTAGGGGCCAGGCCATAATAGCCCATAATCTCAAATACCAGGGGGTGGCAGGGGAAACGGAAACCGGATAGAAACATGTTGAAGTTCACCACCATCCTATGAGAGTAAGGGTGACATGCTCGGTCTTCCGGAACCGGAGCAATTAGCTCAACATAGTCAGGAACGAGAAACGAATCCCTAAGATCCTGAAGCTTGGGCACAGTCATTACGGACCTCACCGTGGAGGCCCCACAGTGAGGACCAGCCTCACCAGAGATATCGAGGGAAGAGCTTTCAGGGTTACCACTGGAGCTCTCCCCACCCTGAGTGGATTGCAGGGGGTGCGATTGACACAGGGTAGGCTCAGAAGCACGACTGATAATGGATTTTGTCGCGAGCCATGATAGGTTAGTAGAGAAGTAAAACAGGGGAAAAGAAGAGCGAAACTTACTCGAATGATGATCGGATCATCGAAAATCCCTATAGAAAGAAGATGTTGGCGACAGAATCGGGTAGGCTGAACCAGAGAACTTCAGAAGAGAATGCCTCTGTGAAGAATGAGAAAATCCTAAAAGCAAGAGGTTCGTGAGGAAAAAGATGAGAGGAAAGGGCGAGATTTTTATAGGTTTGCTAGCATGTGGGTCACAGTCTAGCAGTCATGATGGTTTTCGAGCGTTGTGTCTATCAGACTAGATGCGGATGTGACGTTTTAGGGAAAAATGACTCGTGGATGGATGCGATGATTACAAAGAGGCGGGATATATATACTGTTCAAAAGCAACGGCTCAATAAAAACGGTAACGACACCAAGAGCATTAAAAAAGGATTAACTCCAATTATGGAGAAACGTTACAGGCATCATGCCAGGGATGCGGGTGTTCAAGTTTCGAAAAAGAAAGGAGAAGAGACAAATAGAGATTATCATGTCACACCCCGATTCTGCACCAACCAGAATGGTGTGATGAACCGTCAACCAACCAACGGTTCAACCAGGATCTCACAATAGGCTATCCCACATATGATAAACCAAAACACATTCCACATTAATCAGAGGTAATAAAGTAAATAGCGGAAGTCTTACAGATAATGAACTGAGGTCTAATCATGATAAATAATTAATATTCCATTTATTTCCAAGTAACCAAAACATAATTTAATACATATTACAATATCCAAATACGAAAGCTAAACACTAAACGTATCCATCGTTGAAACGCTCGCTTAACGAACCATGTTCGTCCTCCACAGATTTCTCATTCGTAGTCTCCACCTGTTCGTATGTTGGCATGTAGACATAGTTTTCAATCATAGTACCTGCAATATCATAAACTAAAAAGATTTACGCGCGTGAGGGTCAGCTCTCCAACTTGAGCTCAGTGAGTAGCCAAAACAATGCAACAATACATATGCATGCAAAAAGTCAATTTATATCTTTGGTCCGGTTTAAAGTTTGTAGTATGCTATAGAAAGGTTGAGGTAGCCAAATGTCGCGTTTATTGACTCCGCCTCTATACACGAGTGTGTGACGTTACCCGAAGATCACGTTTATCGTCAACTCACATGCACCCAATCATGAACATTATATAACAAAGGTTACGTTTATTGCTATATAGTGCCATACCAACACGTAAGCCCCTGTTGGAGAGGGCTGCAAACTGGGCTTGCAACTAACCAATCCTAATGCCAAACAGTGTATCCAAGGCCTCACCCCAGCATTCCTCGGAACATCCATAGAGATAGAGCTAAGGCCCCCCGGTAGAGTATAGGACTCCAGGACCGAGACCACCTCCCCTGATACTCTACGACATAATAGTTCTGCTAAGGTAATGGCGATACGACGATGCTAATGCACAAGACTTGAGTTAGAGATAGAGCTAAAGTGCTGAGACCCGCCAAAGGTTAACGTTTATTGACGTCCTCATCACACCTCCCTTGATACTCGCTTGCATCAAGTACATCAACCACACACATACAAGCACATGCCTATTCCTATCATCATCATCATCATCATGTTATAAACAATAAAGTAAATATGCATGAACAAGTAATAGAAATATTGGATGGCATGCTGTATGCACATAACAATCATATTCGCATAGAATCAAGCATAGCACAGGACTCAAGAAATAGAAAACAGTTTATTATTAACCAATTTAGTTTGGAGTTAAGGTTCCTCACCTTTGCTTGTTATTAGAACATCTTCCAAGCTTTAGAATCACCTTTATATTGTTATTATATTGCTAGCAAACCTAACAAAGTCGATAGAATTTAATTAGAATTAATTTCCAATTTTGAAAACCATGCTGTTAACTGAGGGTCGATCAGAGGGTCGATGCTCAGAATGCATAGGGTCGATGGGTCTATCGACCCTGTGTGCGACCCTCGGTGCACTCTGGTCCAATTTTCAATTTTTAATTCCTTCTTCATGTTTGGGGTCCTATGGCTTGCTTCCACCATTCATTCTATACATGTTTTATGGTTTAGAACTATACTTTATTCACCTACATGGTTTCAATGAATTCCTCCATGGTTTTCCATGAAAACCTAACCATGAATGGATGATTTGGGTTTCTTCTAAGTCATATCCTCTTCATAAACCATTCTAAAGTCTTAACTAAATCATGGGGAATGTATTCATACCTTAGTTTTGTTGAGATTCAGAGTTTCTCTGAATTTTCTCTTCTTCCTTAGCCTTTTCTTCAATTTTTCCTTCTCTTCTTCTCTTCCTTCTCTTCTCTTTCTCTCAATCCAATTAGGGTTGTAAAAGGAGTGAAAGAGGCTTAGGGACGTCCTATTTATAGGGTAAAACCTCCCAAAATAAGTCCCATTGAGTTTAGGAAAGGTTCCAATTGAAATTAGGAAGGTTTCTCAATTTTCGGTTCGTGCTGTTTTTCCCGAGTACAAAGGGTCGATGGTGAGGGTCGATGAGAGGGTCGGAAAACTCATAGACCCTCATCGACCCTGGTTGAGGGTCGATGGTGAGGGTCGATGGGAGGGTCAGACCTGCCCGTTTAAAACCTGCGACCCTACCCTCATTTTGACTATTTTTGGGTAAATTTTCATATTGGGTCTTGGGTTTCTTCACACACTTGGTCCACATGGCTCGACCATGATATGTAGATGGATCCCGACACGAAATATAAGGTTAGGCCGGGTTCGTGGCGTGCTGGTCTTACAACTCCACCACCCTTAAAAGAAATTTCGTCCTCAAAATTTGAAAGTACAGATCTTACAACTCCCCCATCCTTAAATGAATTTTGTCCTCAAAATTTGAACGTATGAATCTTACAACTCCCCCATCCTTAAAATAAATTTTGTCCTCAAAATTTTAAATTTACTTCGGAGTCAATAGGTGGGAATTCTATTTTCGCATTGCATCTTATTCCTCCTATGCACTCTTCTCCATGTATTGTCTTTGCCAGGTTACCTTCACATAATAATTATCCCGGCTTTGGAAACATTGTACCTTCCCACTAGTGAACTAGGCTGGTACCACTTCGATAGTTAAACATTCTATCTAATCCAGTAATTCCGTGGTCAATACCTTTAATATGGATCTTTAATGTACTTCTTCAATAGTGACACAAGAAATACATCATGCACACTAGACATGGACAGCGGTAACGCTAATTGATATGCAACTTTTCTACGTCTCCCCAAAGTTTATAAGATCCAACACATATATAAATTATGACTTTCCCTCTTGTTTAATCGTTTCAAACTACGTATAAATGTTATCTTCAAGAACACTTTGTCACTTATGGCGAACTCAAGGTCTTGGTGTCTCTCTGACAACTTGAGCTATCCTGCCCCTTTTCTTTGATCTTGTCTGCTACTCGATAGTTTTCTTCATTAGCCTTAGGTCTCAAAATTCTTCATTTACCGACTTTACTCCAAACCAGAGGGGTTTGACATTTCTACCGTACCATGCTATATGGGTGACATTTACATGATAGCTTGGTAGCATCTTCAATTCATGGTAACTTCTCAACTCAAGTTCCTTGAAATCAATTTCATAAACTCGGGGCATATCTCTTAGGATTTGTATAGTCCGCCCCGACTGTCCGTCGGTTTAAGGTAAAATGCGGTACTAAACTTCAACTTTGTCCCAATTGTCTTCTGTAGATCCTCCCAAAATTTCAAAATAAGGCATAAGCCTTTGCCCGACACTAAGCTCTCATGCATACCATTCAATCTGGCAATATTATCCATATATAGCTCAGTTAGCCGCTCCAAAGCATACCGAGGTCGTATAGCAATGGAATGAGCTATCTTCATAAGGCGATCAACAATCACCCAAACTGCGTCAACCGATCAGAGGTCAGTGGCAAATCAGTGACATAGTTAATTGTAATGCAGTTCCACTTTCAAACTGGTTCCAATAGTGGTTGTAGTAAGCCACGTTGGTCTTTGTCTTTCATCCTTTACTTGCTGATAATTCAAACACTGGAACACGCACTAAAACATATTTGTTATCATTCCTCTTTACTAGTACAATCTCTTCAGGTCATGATACATATTGGTACTCCAGTATGTACTGAATATTGAGTACAATGGGCTCTTATCATTTTCCTCTTCGTGACATCTGAATCTCTTTCTTCAGGTATTCAAAATCTACCTCTATATCTGAGTACCATCTCCGCATCCCAAGTGATTCAGGATTGAGTTTTTCTTTCTCTAAATCTCCTTGCATTGTTCTTATATACAGATCTAACAAAATTGCTACTTTTACTTCATCCATTAATTCAGAGATGATCTTTAATGTACTGAACGCAAACGAGGAATTATTGCTCCATAAGTTCATCCATAAGTTCTCACTTAATTGGATCATCCCTAGCTTATGTTACGCTTTTTTTTTTTCCAAATCTGAATCTGTTGCTGCAGAACATAAGGCAACATTTATACTCAGTCCTTCTTCAGACCTCATAATCCCTTTTGCGTAAAGCCTTAGCTACTACATTAGCCTTGCTCGGGTGACACTGAATATCACAGTCTTAATCCTTGGGCAATTTCAGCTATTGTATCCTCATGTTCAACTCTTTCTGGTGAAGAGATAAATAAACTCTTATATTCCCATTAAATCTAACATTCTTCTCCGTATAGATAATGTCTCCAAGTTTTGATTGCATAATTCATCATCGATAATTCCAAGTCATGAGTAGGGTAACTCTTCCCATGCTCCTTCAGTTTTCTTGAAGCATATGAAATTGCTTATTTACCTTACATCAACCCGCATCCTAGATCCAATCCGAAAGCTCCGATGGATAGGGTAAAAGGTTTCCCTGGTGCCGGAACGATCAAGATGGGAGTTGATCTCAATCTTACTTTAGAATCTAGAAATATTCTTCACACTTGTAGGTCCAAATAAATTCCTCTCCCTTCCTGGTTAGCTTGGTAAGAGGTTTTGCGATCTTAGGGTGGTCCTCCAAGCATCGTCTGTAATAATCAGTTAAACTCAAGAACTTCTGATCTTCGCAATATCCGTCAGGTGTTTTTCACCATACAATTGCTTCTATCTTAATAGGGTCCACTTTAATCCCTTTTTTTTTTTTTTTTTTTTTTTTTGCTACGTGATTTAAGAAGATCACTTTGTCTAATCATGTCTCATTTTCCTTGGAATTGGCAATAAGCTTTTCACTTCTCAGTTGTTGTGAAGCTATTCTAAAGTCCGTTGTATGAGTTGCTTCATTCTTGAAATAAACCAAAATATCATCTATGAAAACTATGACTGATGTCTCCAACATGTCATGAAACACCCAGTTCATCAGCTCCATAAAAGATGTAAGGGCATTGGTTAATCCAAACATCATAATCGAGAACTCATAATTGGCCAACTGTCTTCGAGATATCGCTATCCAAATTCTTCAGCTGATGATATCTTGATCGAAGATCAATCTTAGAAAATACCTTTGCTCCTTGCAACTATTTAAACAAGTCATCGATCTGAGGTAGTAGATATCGATTCTTGATCTTGAACTTGTTTAGTTCCCGGTAGTCTATGCATAATCTGACACTACCGTCCTTCTTCTTTACGAGTTGCGTTGGCGCTCTCCGTGATACAATACTTAGCTGATTAGGACCTTGGTCTAGTAACTCTTGTAGTTGAGTCTCAATTCCTTCAATTCTATAAGAGCTATTCATAGGTGCCTTTGACACAAGTATCGTCCTTGGGTAACAAGTCGATGATGAACTCGGTCACTTAATCAGATGGTAACCCGATAAGTTTCCTGGAAATACATCAGGAAATTCACGCATCACATCAATATCTTCCATCTGTGGTACTTTTTGGTAATGTATACCACAAGATACCATATATCCGACTTCTTTCTCTTCAAAGAATCTCTTCGCCTTTAGCATAGAGAAGATCAGCTTTCGCTTCTTAGGTGACATGCTTCCAATAATACCAAATTATGTGTCATCTTTATTCTTGAATGATAACCTCTTCTATGCACATAATCACTTTGTAGAGTGTTGAGACAACCAATCCATTTCCAAGATGACGTCAAAGTCTGTCATCTCAAGTTTATTTAGGTTGCGTCCAAATTTCATCCATCCATACTATTTGGACATTATTCATAACACTCATCTAATACAACATTTAGTCCAAAAGGGCTTGAACTAGCAAAATCTAGTGTAAAGGTCTTAAGAGCTTGTCTAGTTCCTTCATCTCTTTTGATTTTTCAAAGACTATCATCAAAATCTCATATTACACTCATTAGCTTGTATTTCTTTTATCCTTGATGTTCTACCTTTCTCTCTCTTCCATATACCTCGAAAAATATCTTGTGATTGTTACTTCATATCCCAAGTCTATTTATAAGCATTAGGGTATATGCTTATAATTTCATTAATTCAGTCAAACTATTTTGGTCTTTACTTAATCATATCCCTCAACATTGGGCATAACTCAATTATCATTGTATTAAATCGAGTACTACTTATGCCATGACTTTATCCTTGTATCCACTCTTAAATTTGCCTTTAGGAATCTTCTACCTTGTCGAAATTCATACCGATATAACCATCCTTAACTCTACTTGAGTGCTATCTATTTCTTTACTGGCTACTCTTAATAGTTCTCACATTTTCTCATGCACTCTTTTATTGACATGATTCATATCCATCCATTTAGTAATCTCAAAACAAATTCTCCATCACTTCATCTGAGTTTCATTGGCTATAGCATTTAATCTGAATCCAATCATCTTCCTTCCAATAATTCCATTATCACTAAACATCTTTATCAACAAAGGTCAGGGAGTTTATGAATCAGAATTTACCTCCAAAATAATTCTTTTTCTTCTTTCAATTATCATAATAACAACCACTTGCTTTATCTAGCGAATCTAGGTTTCAAGGATTAGGAGTAAATCTGTGGTAATCCAACCGGCATCAAAAGATCATTAAATTGCATGGTGGTCCAAATACATGCAATAGAGGTTTTACAATTCTTAACCTCATGGTTACAGGTTCTATTGAGTATATATAATGCCATTGGTCAAGGCACTATAGGAATAAATCTGGAGAAGATTTCATACATTAGTATATCAGGTATAAATCTGGAGAAAATTTTTGTACATCAATAAATCAGGTATAAATCAGTAGATGTACGCTCAACATGTTTAAGCATTTAACTGTTCATTCAGTTCGTATCTCTGTTCATGTTGTCGATCATGAGAATGGTGTAGATTGGTACAATCAGGACTAATACTAAAGAAACAATATCTGTAACTATAGTTGACAGGCTGAATCAAGAAGGTATTCTGTCAAGACACGCAAATTTTAAATCTGGTATGTGCATCCTCTATAATCATAAGAGTAAATCAATAATGCACCGCATCCTATATAATCATATCCAGTTATATGGCCACACTTAGATTTGATCCTCTACTGAAAACGTTTAAGGCTTCGTCTTCAGAAAATATTCTTCAATCCTTGGTCGGATCATTGCAACTATCCCATACATCGGTGGCTGATAAGGTTAACAACATTGATATACTGCTTCTTGTGCACCAAACTTCTGCACTGGGGTATGCATTACTGGGACTTACTGTATGGTAAGCACTGTGTTATAGTTAACAGGTGTTGGGGTACAGTGTTGCTACCAATTGGTACCGTACTTGGTTTGACTCGGAGGTGTTGATGTAGCATCAGCAACTTGGGTAGTGATTTACATAGCAACTTGCATAGTCGGTCTCATCTGTTGTTGCTCTTGTATTTTATTGGGTCAAGTTTATGACAACCATAACCAAGGTACTTGATAGTCCAGGTGGTTGGCTGGAGTGGTCTGGTTGTTCACCTCCTTTGATTCGCTCTAATCTGATTATCATTATTTAGCATCTACTCAGATGAGTTTTTATTACCCATCCTCGACCCTGATAGTGGTGGGGTCAAGTTGCAACCTCTTCTTAATGCTCAGCGGGTAGTGGATCAGCTTGTAATGGATCTCACTCTGAGTCTCCATGTTACCCAGGGGTATAACTTTATCTTCTTGTAGTTACTCTTATTCTTAAGGTTTGGCCATTATTCTCTTATCTCTGTTGGATTTAACCCGGGATCTTTTCCTTTATCTCTACAGGGGTTTTGGCATTACTAGCCATTTTTCTTCTCTCTGTCATACATCGAGTTTCACATCTTGTGAAGTACCAACTCGGTATTCTAATTTTCTGCTATACAGATGCTCCCTTCTTGCTACTGTACTATATCCTTGTATACTTGGATAACTACCCAACTTATAGATAATACCCTATATTGTTTGTTTATTAGGAAAATTTTTGGTCTTCTCTTTCTGTGTGAGTGTATATATATGGTTCCACCTTTTATATGTACATTATCATCTTGTTTAATTTCTGTCTCAACCAACACAGGTGCTTATGGTTTGTTTGTATTAAAGCTTTTAATTCATCCTAACTCAATTCATGGACTCCAGTGGAAGTATTCAGGTTTAATGGGTAAGGCCTACGAGATGCTCTGATACCAAGTTATCACACCCCTATTCTGCACCAACCAGAATGGTGTGATGAACCGTCAACCAACCAACGGTTCAACCAGGATCTCACAATAGGCTATCCCACATATGATAAACCAAAACACATTCCACATTAATCAGAGGTAATAAAATAAATAGCGGAAGTCTTACAGATAATGAACTGAGGTCTAATCATGATAAATAATTAATATTCCATTTATTTCCAAGTAACCAAAACATAATTTAATACATATTACAATATCCAAATACAAAAGCTAAACACTAAACGTATCCATCGTTGAAATGCTCGCTTAACGAACCATGTTCGTCCTCCACAACTTTCTCATTCGTAGTCTCCACCTGTTGGCATGTAGACATAGTCTTCAATCATAGTACCTGCAATATCATAAACTAAAAAGATTTATGCGCGCGAGGGTCATCTCTCCAACTTGAGCTCAGTGAGTAGCCAAAACAATGCAACAATACATATGCATGCAAAAAGTCAATTTATATCTTTGGTCCGGTTTAAAGTTTGCAGTATGCTATAGAAAGGTTGAGGTAGCCAAAGGTCACGTTTATTGACTCCGCCTCTATACACGAGTGTGTGACGTTACCCGAAGATCACGTTTATCATCAACTCACATGCACCAATCATGAACATTATATAACAAAGGTTACGTTTATTGCTATATAGTGCCATACCAACACGTAAGCCCCTGTTGGCGAGGACTTCAAACTGGGCTCGCAACTAACCAATCCTAATGCCAAACAGTGTATCCAAGGCCTCACCCCAGCATTCCTCAGAACATCCATAGAGATAGAGCTAAGGCCCCCCGGTAGAGTATAGGACACAAGGACCGAGACCACCTCCCCTGATACTCTACGACATAATAGTTCTGCTAAGGTAATGGCGATACGACGATGCTAATGCACAAGACTTGAGTTAGAGATAGAGCTAAAGTGGTGAGACCCGCCAAAGGTTAACGTTTATTGACGTCCTCATCACACCTCCCCTGATACTCGCTCGCATCAAGTACATCAACCACACACATACAAGCACATGCCTATTCCTATCATCATCATCATCATCATGTTATAAACAATAAAGTAAATATGCATGAACAAGTAATAGAAATATTGGATGGCATGCTGTATGCACATAACAATCATATTCGCATAGAATCAAGCATAGCACAGGACTCAAGAAATA